>ARYC01005561.1:0-18249 GCA_000711775.1 Oxytricha trifallax | reverse complement strand
ATCCTATTCTTCTTCATCATTTGAACTCACTGAATATTGTTTATGACTCCAAGCTAATTTGTCCTCAAGCTGACTCTGTTTATTCTTGCCATTATGTTGAATAAAATCTCTTTTCTCTACTTGATTTTAAATTTCAATAGCTATTTAATCTTCTTCTCTTTCCATATTGGTAAAATGCTACGTCTACAATAAGTCTATTTCTTCATTTTTGATTTCCTCTTGATCTTCACTTTAATTTTCCAATTCATCATCATCGTCTTGATCATACTCCTTATCTGAAGAGAAATCCTAGTCTGCGTTCATTATCATATTATTTGCTTTTCTCTTATTTTATTGGTTCTTGGTAATTTGTTCTAAATCGATTATTTTTGCCTCTTTAGCTTAAGATTAAACTATATTACTCAATTATTCTTATTTCTGTTTATTTCATAGGACTTTAACTGCTCCTCCACTTATTAGTTAAGCTTCTTCTAATCAATAACTATTAAAGCATATTAAATAAATTATTTATTAAGGCAATTATATTTATAATATATTTAATTAAATTAATCAGATTCAATTTGTTAAATAAGCTCATTCTAATTGATTTCTTGCTTTTTATTTTCTTTAGTTTATTTAGATTTTATTTATTTTTTTTTAGCAGAACTCTTCTCTTAGTAACCTTGCTTTTTATTCTTGCTGCTCTTTTTTATGTTCTTATTGACAGCTTCATTATAATTGGAGTTCATTTCATTTAGTTAGGTTTGCATTGACTTTTATTGCAGTTCTAAAGTCTCAATGTACTTCTTTTAGTCTCTTGATTTATAGGCAAAATTAGGAGCTCTCACATAGTACTTTAGAGTAATTTGTTCATCATCAGATAAAAACCCTTCTCTTTCGAGTAAGTCTATTCTATAGAAGCGGTTGTAGCCCCAGCATTCTCCTACTTCAAAATCTGATTGAAATTCTCCTACTATTTGTTGAGTGGGTTCTTTGCTACAAATCATCTCAACCCTGTATTCATATTTGGAAGGTTCAATCAAACCCTTTAGCATTTCCAGAAATATCTAAATGTAATTTCCTTTTGCTATTTCATTGCCATTAGGATATACTTTTAAACGCCAAGTGAGACCATTAGCTAAGAAGGGATCTGAATAGACTACTTCATGAGTGTGTCTAATGCGACTGAAATCCATAATTAAAAAAATAGAAGAATGGTAAGTCGGAACTAACTCTGATGGGAAATCGATTTAGACGGAATTAGCTAAAAATTTTGAAGTAGACTTATTATGAATATCTCTAAGTTACTTAATGAGATCATGGCTTTTCGCTATAAGTTGAGATTGTGCTTGAGAGCAAAGCTCTTTATTCAGTTTTTTATGAAATTCTTCTAGTTATTCTATACCTTTATTATTTCACTTGAGATGACAATAAATTACAAAACTTAATTCCAAATAAAGATTAATAAAATTAGTAGTCTACAATAAAAAACTTATAGCTTGAGTAAGATATAAAATGTTTCTTCCCTTAATGACTCATCGTTGTTAGGAGCAAAGAGATATTCATTCAATAAGAAATCAATCTTTTTGCTCACATCTTCAATGAAATTGAAATCAAAGTTACATTTAAACCCAACATTCACCAATTCATCACCGCCATCTCCTCCTCCTGATGCTCCCTTTTTCATTGTACTTTTCCTGATTAAACCTCAATTTTTATTAGCCATATTTCATTTCTATTGATATACAGCTTAATCGGGATTAAATTGATTTTTAACTAAAATTGAATAACTAAACCTTCTTCGCACATTGAATTGATCTAAAAAATGATTCTTCACAAAAAACCTACACAAGCTGTATAGTCGAGTGTCCTGCCGATACAATAATTCTCTTTACTCTCTTCTGCAACAAGAGAAACTAAATAATCTATAATACCAGCATATCTTTCAAAGTAGAATTTCTTAGTCTTCCCTAACATAAATTATCCTTATCCTGGCTGCTTTTACTATTCAGACTTAACATTAACTTAAAGAATTTGGTAAGTTAAAACATTCAAATTTTGAATTTAAATATAAGTTAGATTAAAATTTGATAAAATTGCCAGTATTCTTTTTCATTCTAGAACTAATGCTACGGTTTTAAAACATTCGTTGATCAATGCATTCTTTATTTGCTCCTGCTAGATATGCAGAAATTAAGCATATACTTTACATGGAGGTAAAATTTACATTTTTCTTTGAATTTTCTAGCTGATTAATTACTAAAACTTCAAAATTTTTCTGTTTCAGCACCTCTTGATTGTTTAAAAAGTATTTTCCATTTTATTGTATATAAGAAATTTAGAGCATTATTACTTTGAAAAAATCTTCTTATAAAGCTAAACACAAAAAGTTAAAACTAATATACATTTTTATTATTAATATCTTGAATTCATGATATATGAGCTTTCGCTTTAACTTTTTCTTAGAATTTCTGCTCTTGTTACATCTCTAAATTCTTTTTCACGTCATCCATTGATTGATAATGCATAAAAAGTGCATTTTTACTTCTCTTTCCTAACCCAGGAACTGCTTGGTTACAATTGATTTTTACAACCTAACTTCAATTTCCTAATCAGACAAGTTTTTCAATGGTTCAATGTACGAAGGGTACAAAAATGTGAATAGTACTGATAAACATCGAGTATAATTTCAATTCTGCCTAAAATTTATTGATATCAGATATAAAATGTTTAGGTTTATTCGTTAATGTTTCTTGTATAAGATTTTACATCCTAATAAAATTGATTGAGCATTCTTTCAAATGCTATTTCCAAATATGATTGTGTTCCAAATTTTATTCTCAATTTTTCAAGTACAATTTCATAAAAATTATAAAAGGAATATCATCTTATGTATTCTCTAATATAAATTGAAGTTTAAAAAAAGATTTTATTGAAGTAGAATGGAATAAATTTGATTCTCAACCATTGGTAAGAAAAAGAAGCAAGTAAACATGTATTCTTCGAAGATATCTTGTTGATCTTTAAGTACTTCAATTTCTTGAACCAGACAGTGGTTTATGACCAGTATACTGAAGCACTGAGGAGAAAGCAAACTTTAAATTACACAAAGTTTAGTCAAGAGTTTCTTAATTCTTTCGATATCTAAGAGATTCTAGATGTTATCCAATACGATGTAAAAGAAAAATTCATAAAATGGCTATATTGTATATTGTTATTAAAAATAAAAAGATTTTAAGTTAATATATTTAAAATTCAGACTTCAATATCGAATCTGGTGAATTTTTCTCATTGTCATAATAACTGCAGAATCCTTGTATGGCATCCATCAACATAGGGAAATTCCTGCATGATCTCACTTAATACTTCCTAGCTTAAGTTTTAGTTAATTAATTGCTTATTGCATATTTCTGGAGAATTTAGTTCAACTGAAATGATATCATAGTTGCAATTAACTTTTCGGAATAGTACTCTATACAGTTCTATGTAAACGTGATAAGCATGCTGACACTGAGTTGTTAAAAATGAGGATTATTCTAAACTGTCAAGGCAATCTTTTACAAAATAGTTTTTACTGAACCGTGAGCACCGTACACAAAAATATTGCTTCTCTAAGAAAATCAAGGTTAAATCTGTGTTCAGAAAATTTCGAAAAATAATTGATAAATTAGGTAGATTTAATTTTGGGAAGATAAAAAGCTTCTCAACTTACAGATTTGATTAAGTTTTACAATAGCAATCAAAACCCCAAAACCCTTTCAGTAGTTTGATTGAGTTTTTGATTGATAAAAGTAGACTATTAGTGCATACTTTATCAGGGTTTTAATAGGGTTTATGTAGGGGTTTAATGTTTAAATATTAGTAATTTAAGTAAGTATATGCGAGGTTTGAGATCTGTTTATGACAGTGAGTATATAGAATTATTGTTTAAGTTGCGTTATGGATGTGATGAATATAATGGTCAACTCAAGCCTATCCTTAATTACACGTCTATAGCAAGGCTTCTCCATAAATCTCCTGCTACTGTTAGGTCTCACTGTCTATTAGCATTGAATTTAAAGAGTTAGCAGCTTAATTCTAAGCCTAAAAGACCTCAAAACTTTTAGCAGCATCATATTGATTATCTCATTAATGATAAGACTCTTAAATACTGGGCTCACTTCTCTCTGGCCTAGAGAGCTGTGATGTTTCATCGCCAATTTCCTGAGCTTCATATCTCTGCTTAATCGATAGCTAACATATTTAAAAGAACGGAATATCTTACAAGACAGTCAATCGCATTAAGAGAGTGATTACTTTAATGTTCCATTTTATAAGGATAATTTAAATTATATATTTGATTAAATGCAAAGGGCTTAAGAGCATAATATAAAGTTCATACACGCTGATGAGGCAGTATTCACATTTAATACCTTCATATCAAGGTCTTGGTATAAGAGGTACAGCAACATTGAAGTATATGATTAAAAAGTTAAGGTTTAAACTCATGCAATACTTGGTGGAATAAGCGAAGATAATGGCCTCTAGACTTATGTTATCCATCCTCGCTCAATTAAAGACCGAATAATACATTAAGTTCCTACAATAGCTAAGAGATAAGTACACCGACTAAGAGATTATTCTGTTTGTAGATAACTTATCTGTCCATAAAACTAAAGACACAAGGAAAGAATATGAAAGGCTAATAATAACACCTGTATTTAATGTTCCCTACAGTCCTCAGTTCAATGGAATTGAATTATATTGGGGTTTATTGAAAGGTCACTACAAGAAACTTCTACTATATCACTTGATGCACGACTTGAAGATAGATACAGTCGATTTTATAAAGAGTGCTGCTAAGAGAGTATGCGATGATAAAGCTAAAGTATGCGCAAGAGAAGGGAGATTTTGTGTATATAAATAAGTTTTAGATTTAAACGAATGAATAAGTTCACATATTAAATTTGCCCGTAAAGGGATTTGGCTTCTCTTTCTTCCTCTTAAAGCTTGCTTGGGCCCATGTTTCTTCTCTTAGCGCCAACTCCTGCATCTATGTATCTCTTCTGGCTTTTATAAATCTTTGAAGAGCCTCTTACTCAATTCATGTTTTACTTGAGACTTTCTCTCTCTGTTTAATTTGCTGCCGCTCTTTCATCAAGTAAATAGCAGTACCAGGTTTTTCTATAAAATAAGAAGTCAAAGCTTAATTGAGATGAAAGGATGCTTTTGAAGTTCCTACAGCCAGGTATCACTTATTTTAATACCTTGATTCTCTTTTTCTTCAGGAGAGATGCTGTAGCGTTTCTTATGAGCTTCTTAAATAACTTCATTTAAGTAATCAGGTTTCTAAGTTGCAAGAACACCAAAGAAGAAGTTTCTCTCTGGCAACTTATTTGAGAGCTGAAGCTTTGATGGAAGGTAGATAGCTACTTCTGGATCACTCATAGCATCGTCATATAGGTTTGTCACTGATATTTCAGGGTAGTTAGGTATCTCTATCATCCTAATTTCATTAGACTTAAAAGCTTTTTTCTCTTCACTAAGTAAGGCCTTTAAGAATGAGATTTTAGTTCCCTCCTAAGTTGGCAGAACAATCCAACTATAATGGATTTATTAATCTTACTTAAGAACTTACCTTGCTATACCAAATATATATAAAGGTCCTCATTACTTCGAAATTTTTCTATTAAATCTTGAGATTAATTCTCTTCTTTGCATCATTCATAGACTCCATCTTGCTTCTTCTTTCTTGAAATGTTAATGAAATTTAAAATTATGGATATCCATTCTAAGTTTATTAAAATCTTACTACTAAATAGGGAGGACCTACTGGAGGTCAACATTGAAAAGATATACGGAGAAGCATTAAAAACTTGCTCCAAGTTTCACAGACTGATTTCCATTTTTATCAATCTATCTCCATTAAATTGCTCCTAATAATGTTTAAATATTTTAGGAGGTCCCCTAAATTAAGTTCAAACTTTATTAGGAGTTAAATTTTAAGGTTAAAACTTAATTTGGAGCATATTCAATTTAAAATTTTTTAATAACTTTACCTCCAAATTAAGTTCAAACTTGATTTGGAGGACCTCCTAGAGAAACAAAAATTCATTAGGAGTATTTTAATTTACTATAATGTATAAAATTATCATAAAATATGTCAACATAGAGTCTTTTACGGCTAGCTTATTTTCTTACCTCTCAGCAAAGAATCTACCAGAGTGTCTTTTACTCGACTACTATAGTTTATCAAGGTATATTTTATAATTATTATAATAAAATACATCAGCAAACTAAAATGAGCGCTAACCTGTTAAGAAGAGCGGCATTACTTGGATCAAGTCAATAAAAGTTATCATTCCAGCAACCAAGAAAAAGGTAGAGACCAGAGACGCTTGTACTCAGTGGGACCCTACTTAAGACAACTTTGACCAGTCTTACTTTGAGATTTAAATATCAGTTAAGAAGGAGGTTATCATAGAAGCTGTGTAAATTGAGGAGGAGGTTAAACAACCCTCAATAGAGCATTAATATATACCAGCAAAAGTTTACTATTAATGCAAAGAATGCAATAAAGTTTTCCCTTACAAGTCAACTTATAAGAGACTTGAGAGATATACACAACGATATGCCAAGGTTATGTCTCAAGCATTATATGAAAGATGGGAAGTATGTCTGTGAGTTCTGTGAGAAGCCATATTCTCATACTAGAGACCTCAAAGTGCACTTAAAGAAAAAGCACAATCAAAGTTTTGTCTTTATTCATGAACCTACAGGGAATAGATCCTCTAAAAGAGGAGATCAAGAAACCCAGTGGAGTCTCTTAGAGTTGAAGTCTAGAAGTAAGTTAAAATGAAGAAAGCAGTCAAGAACTTTCCAGTCTCTGAGATTAATAAAATCATGGTTAAAATAGAGGCAATGAAGATTCCCATTTTGAAAATTAATGACTTAGAATCTTGCCTAGAAAGCTACCTCACTCTTGAAGATAAAATAGAGAAGTGAGTCATTACTGATGACTAATATGCTTATAAGATATATCCATTCAATTACTTCCAAGCTGATGACAAGTTCCAAATGGAATTTGCAAATGAGTATTATGCTCTTTAAAAGGCAAAGTAAAATGAGTGCAGGCATATCAATCTAGCTTGATGCTCTTTTACTTGGTAAAGATCATGTAGCCTTCAGGCTTCCATTACTTGAAATGATTTACAGAGAATTCTTATCTGACAAAAGATGTCAGAGATAAATTTGCTAGATAATATAGCAGATAGTTGAGGGGATTGAAGAGCTTCACAAGTTAGGTTATGTTCATAGAGATTTAAAGCCAGAGAATATCATGTTGAACTTTCAGCCTCTTAGAGTTTATATTATTGACTTCAACAGAGCTCAAAGAGTGCAAGCTTCTGCATAAGGAAATGTATACGGCACTCCTGGATATTTCCCAGAGAGAGAGGATTGGAGAAATAGAGACACTTAATGGGATATCTGGGCTCTAGCAGTTATAATAATAGAGAGCGACATGCCAAGAAACGATTACTTTAGCTGCAGAGGTGAGAGAGACTCTAAGCAGAGAATCAAGCAATATCTTGATAAAAATAAAATAAATGGAAGTCTCAGAGAACTTGCATACTCAACTATTATCAAGCCAAGCTAAGAGAATTAACAAACTATAGAAACAATCAAACATCAACTTAGAAAGATAAAATTCAGAGAACTGCCACATGACTTTAAGCTTATGTTTGTGTGAAATATTTAAAAAACTCGCTTGTTATACTCCTTAAATTACTAATATTTAAATATTAAACCCCAACATAAACCCTATTAAAACCCTATAAAGTATGCACTAATAGTCTACTTTTATCAATCAAAAACTCAATCAAACTACTGAAAGGGTTTTGGGGTTTTGATTCATGTTGCATGTTAAATTTATTTATAATATGATTTGTTAAATTAAACTTAATTCTAATATTATTTTAGGATTAAATTTAAGAATAAGAAACCTACAATAAAAGTTTATTTTAGAGATCAATTGAGTTATCAAATGGTTTAAATAACGCTTCATTTATAAATAATAGCAATAATAATGGGAAAAACTGCAATTAGTCAATTCAAAATAATGGAGCTTAGTCTCATGTTATTTCTGCTTTTAACACATAAAATTCTGGGAGAAACAATGCTTAGCATCATGGTTTACCAGCAAGTTCAACTAGTTTGAGGACAAGTAATTAGAATCTTCAATCAACAGGTATTGTAAAGCAAATAAAATTTAATATTTAACAAAGGTTTGAATATTCAAAGCTAATTTATTATTCCTAACTCTACAATACTATCTAAGGTCTATTATGTTAATTTATTTTATATAGTTTTGTAGTTTAGAGACTTCAGAAGTAAATTAAAGAAAGATCAGCCTGACTAGTAGTCAGTTCAAAATCTAAGACAATCTTGTTAAGATTTTAAAATACCACTTAATCTACCATAAACGCAAAATGCATCTTAAAATCATTCAAAGGGATAGTCATTTGAAATCTCTAACATCTAGAAATAGTAACAAACATCATCACTGCAACTGAGAAATACATCAAACTAAAGAAATCAGATAATGAACAAAAAAGGTGTGCTATCTACGAGCATTAATTTATGTGATACTTCTACTACTAATGATTCTAAGTAATAACCTTGCAAAGCCTCTACTCAAGCAATGCAATCTAATAAAAATCAAGTTTTCAAATCTAGTTATTTTTCAAGCTAAACTTCGATTTAAAATAATTTAAGTAACTTAAATGATGGAAGTTACAGTCTTTAAATTTCTATGGGGTAATCGGAGACAGAAAACAACTTTGGCTTTGTGCTATAAAATCATTAATTGATAAATGGGCCCTCAAACCATCAGAAGAGATCCTCTATACATGAGTTAACCAGAAAAAGGAACTCAGTTTTTATTGATGAAAACTAAGATACTCTTAAATCTCATAGAATATTTGAAAATTAAACTAGTCAAGAATTTAACACTGCAAAGAACTATGAATCAACAAGAACGTGGAAAAAATATTAGAACCTAGAATATAATACAGTTAAAGATTCAGAAAATTTTGAGTAAACCACTCCAAATATTTTTATCAGAAAAAATGCGAATGAATATCTTAATTAAAATACTTTAGATAAAAACTTATACCCTACTTAACCTAGCAGATCAAAATCAATCTCTTAGCAAAGATGAAGTGCAATAGTCTAAACTTCCTCGACTATTCTAATGCTAGATAAATAGTTAAGCTAACTTCAAAAAGAAAACAGAGAGCTCAAAGAACAATTAGAGAATTCTCACAAATAGCAGCATGATTTAGAAAATGAGATTGAAGAGTACTTAGTGGAAACTAGGAGAAAAGAAGAGGAAACTAAATAAGTAAAAAAGAGATTTCAATATTTCTAAAAGTCTCAGATCAACTGTGAGAAAGAAAGGAAGGATCTAACAGAGAAGCTTATTAAAGTAGAGAAAGATAAAAATTAATGATAAATATATAAAGCTTAGCTAAAGTTTAAAAGAAGGAGGAACAAGCAGCAGAGATGAAAATTAAGCTAAGATTAAAGAATATTAATTGATTTCTCAAAAATAATCAGAAGAAATCAATCAATTAACAGACAAACTTAATGAATATTTGTAGAAAGAAAAAATATAACCAACAATAAAATATGAAACCTAATTGGGCTAAGAAAGCGATTAGACCAAAAGAATATTCGAAAGATTTTCAAGTGAATTAGTTTGCGCTTGTTTGCATGAATTAATGCTAGAATTATCGTAGAAGATGTTAATCTAAGGGGATGAGACTTTTGATATTGCAAAATTCTAGCAATTCTTAAGAGAGTAGAATTGCAAAGAGTGCGGTCATGCAGATCTAATAGATCTAGAACTTGGATCTATAATTGTATTATCTTGCAAAAGAATCAAAGATTTAATCTACTTGGTAGATGAATAAAGTGAAAAATTATAAATGACAAATACTCAACTTAGTAATGCGACATAACAACTTTTAGAGAAGTCCTAATAACTTGAAAATATGCAGTAGAATTTAATGAGCATGCTTTAATTAAATTTACCAAATGGACAAATTCCCATTCAAGGCGCATTCTTTAATGGAGAAAATACTATGACAAGTTCTTAGATTTTCAAACACATGAATTTCAAAACAAGTATTATAAATAAAAATATTTTAGCATCAAATTGAATTTTTGTTTCAGGAAAAATTTTCAACAAGTTTTTGTAAAAATAATAATTTATAAGAAGAGCAGTAAATAATGGGAAATATTAGAAACTAATGTGTTTAATTAACACTTATAACAAAAATAATGAAAAAAATCGATTTTGTGGCAAAAAATTATTTAAAGACTGGCAATATATTTTTGATAAATAAAAATATAGATAAACGATTAGGTAAGCTTTTTTATACTTATATATTTAAACAGGATAAACTTTGGGTACTTAATATACTATTGATGAATCACAATAAGCAAATTTTGCTAGGAAATTCTCAACCAAGCACTTACCATCATAAAATTAAAGCAATGCTAATATTATGCAGTCAAGTATTTAAAATCCGAGCTTTCTTCATAGTTCTATCGGACAATAAATGTTTGGCAAGGAAAATTGAATTAATTTTTAATTTGTTTCATTAAAAATTGTAACAATGACAACTAAATTAATCAGAGTCATCAGACCTTGCATATGAAACACAATTAAAATTTAGTTTACAGAAACTAAAAATCTTAAAATTTAAGAAATATAACAACAATCGGAAGATCCCTAAGTCCCATATATTTTGGCAGCACAAGTGCTATTAACAAAGATTGTTCTCCAGATCAAACAGGAATGATAAGCAGAGATGTATCTCTTTTAAACTACAATTCCAATAATGTGAATGTCGCTCTAGGCAATGGTATTTAAACTATGAGCAGATAACCTTCTCAATAGACATTATTAAGTAAGCACAGCTAAGCCAATTAAAGAAAGGTGCATTGATATAATTGAATTAACATATTTTAGAATAATTTGCAGTGACTATATTTTCCAAATAATAAAGGGAAAAATCTAAAATCTTAAGAAACAAAAAAATGCAATTTAATTATTTTATTAGTTAATATTAAATTAAAAAGATACTAAATAGGGAGTGCCTTCAGGTGACCGTGGTTCCCATATGTGTTGCTTTCTATTTAGGATTCTTTTTTGTTTGGTAATCCGAACCATATAAGCCTAATATTGTCTCATGCAGGAGATGAAAGCGCCCAGAGACCTACCTGCAAATAACAACGATCTAGCGGGGTTCAATCGCTCATGGAGAGAGCTCTAGAGAGCCGATTTCCCTGCCATTACGCCGTTAGTTGGCAGGGTGGATACAGTCTAACAAGGCTGGCAAGAAGGGATGCAGGCGGGGGGAAGAAGTGGGACTGCATTCCACACAGTGATGAGTGGCGGACGTCAGGAGCACAGAGGAGTCGAGCAATTGCTAGTCTTTTTCCATAGTTTTTACTCTCTTGAGGTTTTTTGGTTTTTTGTGGGCTCAAGGTTATGTGCCACGTCATTCACACCAGCAACGTCATGACCCAAGGATGCAAATATTGGGTCATGTTATGACCCAGAATATCTCGTTATTAATTTAGCTTGACTATTCTATTCTATTTTATTAGTTTGACATCAATGCCCTGACTTAACTCAAATTTGCACATTTCATCTTCGCTTAATGAATTTTTCTTATCAATAAGCTATATATGCAAGTTGATGCATGATTGGAAATTGATTTTGTATTCCTATATGATATTGAAGTATCTAAATACAAGACTGTTTGGATCCCATCCTTCTTTCCACTCATTAAGATCTTCACTTATAATAGCTTCAATCTCTTATTTAACATAATCTGAAAGTTTAGGGCCTAGTTTCTCTTCTTTAGTTGATGTGCCTTTCTTTACTTTAGTTAAAATATCAGACATAACTTTTTCAATGCCTTTGTTGTATTAATATGATTTCTTGGCTCGTTTGGAAGTTCTCTCAAGACTTACAACAATCTATTTTAAGTGAATGTCCAAAGAGTCTAACACAAGAGCTCCATCTACTGCGGCGATGTTTGCAAACCTCATCATTTTGTCCATATCTTGAACTATAAGTGCAGCGTTTTCTTAAAATAAGCAATAGAGAACGAATGCTCGGTTAGCATCAAAAGGCAAATTTTAAACCCAAATATTTAATTTTGTTAGAAAATAATTTTATGATATTAAAAAAATTTATTTGATCCATTTGATGGATCAAAAAGCTCGATAGCTTTAAGATGATTTAAAGGATTTAAAGTCACTATAATCTCTGAAATAACTGCACATTGTTGCTTATATCGCCTAAACATGCTCATTTTAGTCTGCAAAATCTTGGCTTCTTTATCAAAGAGTCTTACAAATGTTTTGGAAAAGTTTTTCGTCAAGCTCATGTAAATAACATCATCTTCTGAAAGATTTATTAAACTTAACTGAGCAGGGTGATATTCCAAAAAGCATAAGTTTAATAGGAACCATCTCGAAAAGGAAGCTAGCTGCTCTTCTTTCAAATAAATTGTGAAGTTCATTAAGTTTTTCTACATTAAAGATTTTTACTATGATTGCATGTTGTTAATCTAGTCTAATCTATATTTATGCTGTTCTACGATATTAATATTTAATGATAAAACTGTATATGTTCGTTACAATCTTCTCTACTTTATAGGAAGTTACTTCTTAGTTAAACTAATTGTTAATTTCAAAGATGTATTTCTTAAGTTGAGGATCCATCTTCTACTCTATTCCTTTGTAAAGATCGATGATTGACACTTTTCAAGCTGAGTTGCCATCTTTTCATTGATATAAATCTTAAAATTTGATAAGTTTTTAAGAATTATCAAAATTATAAAAAGTGATTTAAGCCTAATAAATAAGAAAAATTACAATTATATTTATATTTTAAATCAAACTATTAGCAGTCTTAGATTGGTTCTATCCTCCATAAGCCTCCTCAAGCACAACTTATTCAGATTCCTGTGAAACTGAATGATCGTTGAATTTCCACCAACTCTTATTATTTCTATCATAAATGTAGGAGTAACATTACTCTAATTATATTATTTGGGAGTTATTCTATATAAGTTTAATTAATTTTATCAAATTATTAAATCAGAAAATGTTTGAATATAAAAACATTTAATGTAAAATTAAATTTCAGTAAAACATGAATTTAAAGGAATGTATAATTTCCTTAAACAGATAAAGATGGCTTGATCGCATTTATATTTTGATTATAAAGCCAATGCAAAATAGAAAAGTAATTACAGAATTTATAATGATTCGGAATTTCCATTAAAATTAAAAATATTTGGCTAAATAAACATTTTAAATCAACTTGATACTCTTAAAAAACAAATTTAAATATTTTCTTTAATTCTTTTTTATGAAAGTATTTCCCATATCATCGAAATATTTTCGCCAAGATCATTTAATTTGATAACAATATTAGTGAACAAGTAAATTTTAATATATTTTAGAACTTAATTTTACCAAATATGGATTAGCTTTAAGATTCATAGACTTTGAAGTGTTTAGAAATTTGTAAATGATCAATTTAATCAATACTAAATGGTTTTTAAATATGAGCATGTCATTATCTGTTAACTGATTCTGTATTATAAAACAAAAGATTTATATCCATCCTTTAAATGCCCTTTAAATAATTACTTTATTCTTATTTTCTTAATTATCAAATTTAAGTTTTGATTATCTTACAACACTAATGAGTAATATTATTAACTAGATAAGTAATGAATTTCATAATAATTTTTAATTCAATTTATCTTAAGAAATCATGAAAGTTTTATTTAGCTTAATAATTAAAAAAGTTTTAATCAATACAAATATTTATAGTCCTACAAATCAACTTATAATGAATGATCAAAAATATGTTGATATAAAACAAAAACATGGAACTCTTAGATAAGAAACAGGAATTATATTTTAAAAGTATAGTCTTTATGCAATATATCAAATAATATACTCATCAAAATTTTGTGGCTTTGCAGTTAAATTAATGATTTTCGCCAAAAATACTGAATACAAATCATTTAAAAAACTAAGCAAAGTAAATAGAAAGAAACTGAAGAAATTAATAAATATATGAATATAAAGGATTTTATTAATTACATAATTCAAAGTTTATAAATTAAAAATAATGGTTGTTTTTAATTAAATTTACTTGCAACACTTTTTATTAATTACAAAGTGCTTTAAGTAAAGCTATAGTAGCTACCTATGACCATTATTAATTTCAAGAATTGCTTCTGATAGATAATATGTATACTTATCTTTTAGTCTTCTTAGGAACTTATCAAAACTAAATCCTTGCATTAATTGCATTAAAATAGTAGTTTAATACTGTATTTTTTTTGATCATTTGAAACAGCTATTAGATATTATTTATGCTTTGTCTATTCTTGGCTAAGTTACTAATCAAAACAATATTAATTTTTCATTTTAAAGAAGTATTTTTTATTCTTCAATTTTAATTTTAAATTCTTCAATTTCCATTGAAGTAAATAAATCTTTGATATCTTACGTTACTTAAAGCTATTTCAAAATAAGCTCAGGATGAATTAATTCTAAATTTAATTTAAATTTTATTATTTTTAATCCTATTTATTCTTTTTTTCTTAATTATCTTGTTATTATTTTAAATAAATTATGACTATTTTCTCTAGTAAATCTAATTATTTTTGCCTTTTTTATAAATAAAAAATCATTTAATTTTCTTCTTCATATGAATAAATTATAACCTTTTCGCTGCAAATTAGTTAATGATGTTCATATTTAAAATCTTCCAAAATTATTTCAATATCAACAAGAATGGCCACTGTCTACGAAACCCTGATGTATCATAATGTCATGTAAGTTGTAAGGCACTTCTTTAGATTAGTCATAGGCTATCTTTAGCTAAGTGCTCAAAGTTTATATTTAATTCGTAAGATCTTAATATTGACTGCTGAACACTTCTTTATAGGCATTCAGAACTGAAAGAGCACTTTGAAGTTACTAGGGAGAAAATTTTAAAGGGCCTATCGACATTGGATTATGAAGTACGCAATTCTAATCTTTAAAAGAAGATTGGCTTTAATCCTGGGCATTTATGCTTGTTTAAACGAAATCCTAGGTTAATTGCAAATTATTCACTAAACTTAAACCTTGTTGGGATCCCTAGCCTGGCAAAAAGCTCTCATAAATTTTTAAGTTTTCATTGAGTTGTTTGATTTTGTCTTTTGTTTACTAAATTTAGTTGCGCATCATCTCTGTTCGTTATCTATTTTTATATAAGTTATTTTAAAAAATTAAGATATTATAACATTTTTAAAAATATTTATAGTTAGAAGTATAAATAAAAATGATTCACATTATTATATAATATTTTATCATGAACTTAAATATATGAATTTTTTTACTTTATTTTCATCTATTTTTTAAGAGGAACATGTCAGCATAAATGACTATATCAAACTTGAACAAAATGTTATTCTTGATAAGCTATTTAGCAACTTTGTCAAACTGTATTCTATTCAAAGTGAAGAAAAGAACATTTGGAGGTTAAGTCATCCAAGATTCGCTTATACATTTCTAAAATTCTTGATCCTTTACGAAACCTGAAACTTAATCTAGAAAAGCTTCATTCCATGCCTCATATAAATTTTGATGATCGATATTCAAAAAGATGGAGCCGAGCTTTTCTTATTTTTCACTCACAATCTGAGGAGCCTCTTATTCTTTTAGGATTTTTATTAAGGTAATTTTGCCTCCAAAGAAGTTCTCATGAATTGAATTTTAAGGCTTAAGCTATTTCTTATCAATTTAAAAAGATGAACTGAATTATTTCTTCTACTCTTCCTCAGTAAAGGTGTATGGATCCATTATCAAGGAAGATTTTTTTATCACAGTTTAGTTCAACAATTAACTCATTTGTTTTTGCTCTTCTTTAAAGATGTTTGAATCTTCAATTTTTCCCAGATTCTCCTAGACCTTCTTCAATTCTTTCTATGAAATTCATGTTGAATTCGCCAATATCATTTTGTTCTCAAATCAAGATTCTGTTCCCAAAATCGTCAGTCAAAGATTTCAATACGAAATTTGAATTAAAATTCATTGTTTAATTGATGATAAACCCTTCAATATATTATAATATGAAAGTGGGATCCAAGTATTTCTTATTAGAGAGAATCATTTAACCCAAAAGTTTTGATAAGTAAATAACTAACTGCTTTGAATATCTTAGTCTTTTACGAGCTATTTCATCTTAAACTTATTGATTTAACTACTTTACTGATTCTTAAAATCGATGTTCAGTCATAAAAGCATATAATATCTTCTCTGTGAAATTAGGTATAAAAAAGTATGACTAAATGATAGAATTAAAGTAGCATGCTATATTAAAATAAAGTTAAGAAAATTAAGTTAGCTTTTATTTAAGTGGCAAGAGCTAAATGATAAACTTAATATTTCCAAAATTTTTAAGTCCCACTGGTGTATCATCGATTCTCAATCTTTCCTCTGCATCTAAAGGTTCCCATTGAACTATTAACTCTTCATCAATGTAATTCTGACTCATTTGATTTTAAGAAGTTGAATGATTTGAACTATTCACTTAAGTGCTAGCTTTTCCAAAGGATCTATCTGTTCCTTAGCTTGCTGCCAAGCTTTGTTCCAAAACTAACTTCATTTCTTTCTCTTCGTTCTACAATTTATTTTGATAGGAGGACAATATAATTATACCATATTTGCCAAAGCCTGATTAGTGCTGTTGGAATTTATATTTATTCCTCCACTACTCTAATTAAATGAGTCTAACCCACTATAAATTTGAGAATTAATAATTTTATAATTTTACTGTTTGAATAAATATTCCACAGCACTTTCAACATTTTAATTGCATTTTTTCAAAGCTTGTATAGCTTGATCTTCAGAAAAACCAAGGCTTTTGATATTTGGTATTTCTTTTTATTCTCACCTCCCATTAAAAGTAAATTCTTTTTTATTTTAAATAATATTCTTTTGATACGAAATGCAAATATCAATTCTGATCTTTTATAATATTTAACAAACAATATTTCTAAGCATAGCCCTTAATCTTGAGTTAATTTTTAAGTTTACTAAGCTCCAATTTTTGTTACTAAGCTCCAATTTTTGATTAAGATTTTGTTCATTTTTTCCATTCAAGAATCTCTATAACATTTCTTGCTACTGAACTTTCCTAATTTTATCTTTCTCTTTGAGTTAAGTGTAAATCTTTTTCAATAGAGCTTCTTGTTCAAGCGAGTGTTTATGCTCCATATGCTAATTAAGTGTTGATTTTTTCGCTTCTCTACGCTTAATTCTTTTCATTTTCTTTTTCCTCAAGATCTTTTACAACTTTTTGAACTTTCTTTGCTTCAGTATGACTATAAATGTAATATGTTAAGAGGCGTTTACGGTTGTATGAAAATTATCTTACTTCTTTTATTTTGAAAGAGTCTACTAAATTTTCCTTAGGTTTAGCAGTTCTAGTGATGGCTTAAATTATAATTGATACTTAAAAATGAAACAAAATGTATATTTAAAATTCATTACTCATGCAATAAATTTTACAGAGAAATTGATTGCTCAATAAAATATACATTCTTAATTCTTCACGTTCCCTAGCATGCTTCTACCTTATTTATTCTTTCTGAATAGATGAGAGCTCTTAGATATTTTTGATTTCCATGTCCCATTAATAAGTAAAGTTTTAGAATTCTTGAGCATGCTGCATTTCTAGTTCTGCTTTTAAAATTCTTTTATTTAAATTAGCACTAAAATATTTATTATCAATTGTATGATTTTGCTTTCTCTCTTTCCTATTTTTAAGCCAATGGTTGCTATTGCATTTTTATATATAAATTTATATTTTTATGTATTTTAGCTTGCCTGATTCTAGATTCAGCATCTTACTTGACAGCATCAGTTCAGCTCCAATGTTTAATAAAAAATATAATTCTATCAAACTCTTTATCAAGGAGAAATAGAGCTTTTTGTAAAAATTCTTTATTGTTTAATAGTTTATTAAATACCAACATAGTTGTCATTCAAAACCCCAAAACCCTTTCAGTAGTTTGATTGAGTTTTTGATTGATAAAAGTAGACTATTAGTGCATACTTTATCAGGGTTTTAATATGGTTTATTTAGGGGTTTAATGTTTAAATATTAGTAATTTAAGTGAGTATAACAAGCGAGTT
>ARYC01005560.1:0-13031 GCA_000711775.1 Oxytricha trifallax | reverse complement strand
CTTTCCAAGCAGCATCCCTCCATACTGCAAATCCTTATCGCCTGCGATGATTCTACTATACTTCTTGACTGCAATCGATTTGGTAACTTTATTCTTCCTCTTACCCAGAATACTCTACTAATTGAGGGCCCACTGCTTAGGAGGCAAGTAGTCAGACCTGAAATTGCTTTCATCCACTGATATAATTACTGCATCCTCTCTTAGAAACTATGATAAAAGTCGACTCACCCACAACAAGCGCTTGCTGTTATAAGCAGGATCTCTAAATTTGACATTCGCTGCTTCTGTATTACCAAACTTCAAATGAAACTACTCCTTGAGAATTTTATGATGCAAGGCACTTTGAATGGATACTTTGATGGCGATTTTGTTTTCATTTCTTGCAATAGATTATGAATATTTCTTCAAGTGCACTTATAAATCCCAACCTCTTCGATGCATTCGCCAACAGCAGCAACCAGCTGCTCATTATCTCTCTCCCTTCTCTTGCCAGATTTTTTTGGTTCTTTAGGATGCAATACTTTGGTTTTCAACTCATGCTTAAACTTCTCAACAGTTCTTGATACAAACTTTGCTGTCACTCGCAACTTCTTAGAAATTTACTTTGGCTTCAACTAATCTTCCATATACATTCTCACAATCTCTAATCGTTTATGGGCAAGCTTTACTTCTCAAGGTTTTAGGCATGGATTACAATCCTTCGGTAATCCATGGTTTAGCTACATTCTATTCTATACAAGAGAGAGAGTAAACCTGTTTATATCAACTGCACTGGCTATCCTTCTTAGATTGACTGGGGTTTCTAAATTAGCATTATATTAGAATGATTCTAAGATCTTAATTGATTTGACTAACCTGCTTTGAATTGCGAAATTGACTTCAAGAACTGCTCCAGAAATTGACACAATGAATCATCGTCATACATACTCTTGATATCAATCACGTCATTCAAGTAAGAATCTATACCATCCAAAGGCCTCTTAATGATTAACCCTCCTTATAAAGAATCCACTTGAGGAGGAACTTCACCAGAGTTGACGAGAGCTCCCGTATTATACGAATACTTAGCTGGTGCAACCACTTGAACGAAATTCTTCCCCAAAATTACAGGTCCCCACTTTATGATTTGCTTGTCCTGAATCTTGACTCAACTCTACTTAATGCTTTCAAAGGAGTGCTGGCTAAGATGATCGTCGCTGAAGATCGAGGTGAGCGATTATTCTTACTAAGACTGCGAATGCATTTCAGAGTCATTGCTTGAATTTTATGATTTCTTGGTTGTTTTCATATTTAATATATTAGAATTTAATATAATAACTATTAGTATTTAGTGTAATCTCTTATTGAGATATAAATATAATAATCAATATTAATAATGACCAAAATATGGCAAGAGTAGCTATAGTAATGATAGAATCCATTGGAGGAATAGTAAAGGCAGTTGCCCAACTGAATAGCATTAGTAATTAAAGCTTAATGTACAAGGGAGACAACTAAGAACTTATCCGATTTGTGATAGAAGTCATGAACTTTAGGTATAGGCCTGCTTAAGCTTAAGAGCTTGGTTGATCAACTCAGCGGCTGTTCACAACTAAGGGTAGTATAGTTTGAGCTTCAAGTAATAATGAAGCGCAGCCTTATCAGTAAAATATATAGTCTTTAATACTTAAATGAGTTCTTTATATTTATTATTAAGTAATAATCATATAATTCTATAATAAAACTTAAGAATGAAGTCAAGCAAACTTACGAAGCAGCACTGCTTCACCTTCAAGCACTCTGCTCATGCACCTGGTGGATACATCGTGGAGATTTACAAAGTGATCAACTCAGCAAAGTTAATTCATTCTTCAAGTATAGGTGATTGATGAACGCTTCAAGCGAACTTTCAAGTTCCAGGTAGATCCTCAAAGTGGATTTTCTAACGTTGTACTTCTGGAGGTTGCTCCGAGTGAACCAATTGTGGTGGTAATCTATAAGTGGTGTGGCTATCATAACGTATGGATATACCCATTCAAGAAGGAGGATCCACACATGCACTAATAGTATATTAATCTTGATCCTGACGATCCTTCAGACGGTTGGTTCTTCAGCTTTGATAACGACAGTTTTATACAGGTAGAGTAAGCAATACTATTATACTATTCAAGCTATCGCTTATGCGCAATTTTATAAATTTATAGCTAAATCAAGGGAGAATACAGAAAGACTGTGAATAAGTATGATGAAGAAATGAGGAAGCAGTTGACAACGCATGTAATGCCAGAACCCTAAGATTTTGTTGGAGCAGTCAGTTTCACTGTGTGAACTAAACTTGAGTGAATAAGAATTTAGAGTAATTGTTTAAACAGCGATAGGTATATTTACACCATCAATAAGCTCCATGCTTTATTAAGTAGCCCAAATAATTATACTTATAATTCCCTAATCGCTAATTTAAGTTTAACTAAACTAAAACTAAATGCCTTAATTGACCTTAAAGTCAATTACACTAAAAGAGTGATTTATAAATATAGTTCTTAATAACTAAATCTATTATTAAAAAAAACTAAATAAAATAAGAATTTGCAGAAACCTCCCTAAAAGATAAATTTATCGCATTCATATAAACTATAAATCATAAGCCAAAATTATCTTCAACCAGTACTCATACTTCTCAATTAGTATTTGTAAGCAAATAACTTCCAAAATGAGAAAAAAGTAGTAAAATAAATTTTATCAGAGATAATTCAGAGAATTACAGAAAAAAACAATTCTAACCCTAATGCCCTAATACCTCAAATCAAACTAGTAATTTTAAGCTATAAAAAAAATTTAATGAAAGGCTATATCATGAGTTCTGTATTTATTCTAGGAGCTCCTCTCTATTGAATTTCATTTTAATTAAGTACCTGTAAAATAGTTAAAAAGGAAGATTAATTTAGTAAATATAGAGTTATTACTTACTGATATTCCTAAGCTCTCTGAATGATTCTAGTGGTTGATTTGATTCTCTGCATCTAACTATAAAAAAGATTAAGATGATTAAATTGGTCTCGACAGTGATGATTGTTTTCTCCTCAGTAGTCCTCGGTACTCTATGTCTAAATGTATAACGAATTACATCATTTATAGATTGAGGAGGACTACCGCCTCCAATGGTGTCTTAATACCCCCACCAAGGGAAGGATCGCGGCTTTGAATTCTAGGATTCCAATATCCTCTTGAATCGCAGCCTAGTGATCTGGTAAAAAAGAGTTCCAATTCTCTTAGTTACCTGGAGAAAACAATTCATAAATTTAATTATAAACTGCCTCGCTTAAGTAGGGTTTGCCACTAATTTGAATATTCGGTTCTAACTTTAGGGAAGTTTTAATAATGATTTTGATTATTTTTGATTTTCCTGAAATTCGCATTTTGCACTAGAATGCAAGTGGACTTCTTAATTTTTCAATAATTTCTCTGTTTTAGAAGTTTGGTAGCAGTTAGTTTTTATTAAAGTACAAGTGCTTTAAAAACCAGAGGTTTGATTATGATTTAAAATCAAGTCACTTAATCATAAAATTTTCAAGTTGTAGGAGTACTCCTGAATCATTACTATCTAAGACTTTTAAATCTTGAATGCAGGGTTGACCAACTATAAGCTTTAGTTTGACCCTAAGGCTCTCAGAGTTTGTAGTTCATTTTTTATAAATCGATTATAATCGAACGATTAAACCCTAACAGTTCAGTATTAAGACTTGCAAAAGTCAAAACCACTCTAAAATTAGAGAGATTTTTAAAGAAATTTTCTAAAAAAAAGTACTTTACTCTTAAATGGAGGGTATCCAACCATAGGCTGCGGCTGGACCCTAATGCTCCCGAGTAGAAGGAGCATGATAAAATGATGGGGAGTATAAAATATAGGGAGGAGTCTAAAGTTAGGGCAGCAGAAAGTCAGGAGGCAAAAGTTTAATTTTGGGGCCAATTTGCGAAATTTTTAATGTGATAATGAATTATGAAATTCGCTGGCTTAAATAGGGCATTTTTGGAACCATACAACCTGGAGTCATACAGCCGGAGCCATGCAACCTGGATCCATACAACTTTAGGTTGATTCTTGCATAGTAGTTTGAATAAGCAGCTTTAGTACTTCTAATTGAACCCTATACATACTTAGCGAATTTTTTATACACTGGTACATGAAATTTGGAGATATCTTCAGGATATCTTCCTGGAACCATACAACCTAAGGGGTGGAACCAGACAACCTTGAGGTATCTTCAGGATATCTTCATCTGGAACCATACAACCTTAGAGTGGAGTCATACAACTTAGCATCTTAAATTCATCTTTATCACACACAATCGAGCTCTAATACTTAAATTCGCTGTTACTATGCTATATTACATGATTTGTGTTGGTATGGAGGTATAGGGATGAGAGGGGTATCAAATTAAAATTTTGATTTCAGAGTGCTTTTCAATTCATAACCATAGTATCACTAAAAATTTAGGCCTATTCTCAAACTTAAGAGCAACACACTTGACTTACCCAACTCTTGCCTAACCATGCCAAAACCACCCAAATCATCATTAAACATCTTAGAGGCATCGAAAACATCATTAGAGTTGAAGTCAGAGCCCTTAGGCAAAAATCGATGTTTCAAGTTAGAGACTCAAACTGGTGGTTTGAAAGCTGTTATAACTGTCATGAAAAACTAAGAATTTTTCAGTTTGGTCTCTTGTATTCTAACCCATAGACACCAGATCAGCTTGTATTTGCATATATATAAGCATCACTGTTGTATTATATCATATCAATGTAATAAGACTCGCCAATCATAAAGTAAGCAGAGCTATTAGAAATATTCTCGAAAATTTTCATAAGCCTTGAAATTTGAGATATCTTCAGGATATCTTCCTGGAACCATACAACCTGAGGGTGGAGCCATACAACCTTAAAACCCAAAATTTGATAAAATCTCATAATGATGCAAATTTTTGTCTGGTATATGTGTATATGAATATTGCAATCGATTGCTGCATTATTTAGTCATTGAGGAGAGTGCAATCACAAAGTAGAATAGAATATTGAATTATATTATAGAGTATAGTGCAATAGATTAGGTTGTGAATGTATTAGGGAAGGGATTATTAATAGTTTGCTAATTAGTCACTGACAGTTGTTTAAGAACGTGATTTCATCCTTAAGGTGCATGATATGTCTTGGGTAGTCTGCTTCAATCATGCCTAGGAGTTCATTAGCAACATCTTTGATAGTGATCTTGCCAGACCAGAGTTGTTGCACTTAGCCATAGTCTCTGAATTGATTTCCATACGCTGGAGCTGCCTTCTCTTCATCAGAAAGAAATTCGTCTTTACAAACCTTCAGAATCAATTTATTTTGACCTTGCTTTAGCACTAAGTAGAGAATGAATGCAACTGGTTTATTTAAATATTCTTTGAACTGGTGAATTGATTTGTCGTCTCTGGCTGCTTGCTGCACTTCCTTGGAAACTACACTAAAACCACTCCAAGGTTTGAAGAGTCGATCCTTTTTGAAAGCATAATCTAATCCAGCAATCAACACTTTCATATTGAAGGAAGTTGGCCCAACTAGATATCTCATTATGTTTTGATGAGGAGCGAATATACCTCGCTACATTAGTTCCAAATTTGCAATACATACTCCTATAGCTATCCTTAATCTGTAAGCATGCTTGAGCTTTGATGCGTTCATCAGGAATTTCCCAAGAGGGTAGAATTTCTAGTTTATTTTGAAGCTTTAAATGAATAAACTTTCATCACTGTCAAAGAAAAGATTTTGGCAAGGCAGAATGAAGTTGGCGTCTCTATGGTCTTTTAATAAGTTGAATTCGTGATTCGCTCTATTCTTAGCGTGCTGCCCTAAATAAAGTTTCAGCCAACTGTATGATTTATTGTGTTGCATATCATTCATTTGGAAGACTATCTCTTTGGTTGTTTGCACATAGATTATCGAGATATTTTCAAACCCCAAGAAGTTCAAGACTTTGCAAGAGTCTTCACGTAATCGTCTTCATCGTCTTTAAATGATAAGATACCTTGTTATATGATTTGGTTCATTTAGTTGTAATACTGAAAGTAGGAAGCTGTACTATTATTATTCAGCAGGTCTTAGCGCGCAACACCAATATAACTTAAGTTTGACTCAAAGTTTAGTCTTAAATTTAAAACTTTTGCATTATCAATCCAAGGTTCAGTATTTGACTTTACTGATTGCGATCCATGGTCTTGCTTGCTATTCTTTGCTGGTTGTATCTTCTGTGGTGTTATCACGCAATCAACTTCTGAAGTGAATGCCAAGTCGACTCATTTATTATTCAAAGTATTATTATAAATATTATATATTTTCTCATCTTCATTGGTGCTATTCGATTCTGCTTAGGAACGCAATTACTGATTTTCCATATTAATTTGTGAACTTATACTTGCACTTTCTGAATCGACTGAGTCTTCTAATATTGATCGCTTTGGTATACTCGTAGAGATAAAGTCGCTTTAGTTATCGCTCTCCTCACTCTGATCCTTCTCAGCTACAAATTTCTTAAACTTTCTCTTAGCCTATAACTTGTGACTTTTCGCTTTTTAGATAGGTTATTATGTTATATTCTGGTTTATTTTATGCATAATCAACAGCGGTGATTATAAAATCTATGATGATTCTAACGAATCGAGTCTAATCAAAGTGAGGACCCCATGAGTTTCTGACAATCCAGTAATTAGTTCCATTCTCAACACCATAACCAACGATTGAGATATCGAGGAGTATGTATCAATCATTAATGGATCAAAGTATAAGCAGGTGTTGTACTTATCAAGTAATTTATCAAATCTTGGTAAAGTTGACAGTTCTTGAAAAGTTTATTGGAGCGCATTCAACACCATTGAAGTTGAATCTTGAATGATAGGTAGAGCAAGTATCATCAGTGATCTCAGATTTGTGCATGAATTGATAGGCAACGATAGTATAGCATGATAAACTCCTCAGATATGTGAACTACTCTTCGTTACCGCCATTTAAACTGATATCTGTTTATTTTTATTATATAATAGACTAATTAATCTCAAAGTGTGATTTATATGATTTCGATTAATTTTTAAATAATAACTTAACAGGCAGAGGTTTATAATGGTAGAATGATCTAAAAATTATCACTTTAGACATCGATAAGCATGCCTACCTACTATTGGATGTATAATCTGAGAATCCTTATGATTATGCTAAATTTCATTATAAAAATGGTTTTCAACTAATTTTGATGGATGAATATGATTCTACTATATGTTTTTATTGAAAGCAAGACCCAACATACACTGTTGGATCTTCCGCAGGCTGCTTTCAATAAAAACATATAGTAGAATCATATTTATCCATCAAAATTAGTTGAAAACCATTTTTATAATGAAATTCAGCATAATCATAAGGATTCTCAGATTATACATCCAATAATAGGGAGGCATGCTTATCGATGTCAAAAGTGATAATTTTTAGATTATTCTACCATTATAAACCTCTGCCTGTTAAGTTATTATTTAAAAATTAATCGAAATCATATAAATCACACTTTGAGATTAATTAGTCTATTATATAATAAAAATTAACAGAATCAGTTTAAATGGCGGTAACGAAGAGTAGTTCACATATCTGAGGAGTTTATCATGCTATAGCTATCGCTGCCTATCAATTCATGCACAAATCTGAGATCACTGATGATACTTGCTCTACCTATCATTCAAGATTCAACTTCAATGGTGTTGAATGCGCTCCAATAAACTTTTCAAGAACTGTCAACTTTACCAAGATTTGATAAATTACTTGATAAGTACAACACCTGCTTATACTTTGATCCATTAATGATTGATACATACTCCTCGATATCTCAATCGTTGGTTATGGTGTTGAGAATGGAACTAATTACTGGATTGTCAGAAACTCATGGGGTCCTCACTTTGATTAGACTCGATTCGTTAGAATCATCATAGATTTCATAATCACCGCTGTACATTATGCATAAAATAAACCAAGAATAATAACATAATAACCTATCTAAAAAGCGAAAAGTCACAAGTTATAGGCTAAGAGAAAGTTGAAGAAATTTGTAGCTGAGAGGGATCAGAGTGAGGAGAGCGATAACTAGAGCGACTTTATCTCTACAAGTATACCTAAAAGATCAATTTAAGAAGACTCAGTCGATTCAGAAAGTGAAAGTATGAGTTCACAAATTAATATGGAAAATCAGTAAATGCATTCCTAAGCAGAATCTAATAGCACCAGTGAAGATGAAGATGAAGTCGACTTTGGCATTCATTCAGAAGTTGATTGCGTGATAACACCACAGAAGATACAATCAGCAAAGAATAGCAAGCAAGACCATGGATCGCAATCAGTAAAGTCAAATTCTGAACCTTGGATTGATAATGCAAAAGTTTTAAATTTAAGACTAAACTCTGAGTCAAACTTGAGTTATATTGGTGTTGGGCGCTAAGACCTGCTGAATAATAATAGTACAGCTTCATACTTTCAGTATTACAACTAAATGAACCAAATCATAAAACAGGGTATCTTATCATTCAAAGACGATGAAGACGATTACGTGAAGACTCTTGCAAAGTTCTTGAACTTCTTGGGGTTTGAAAATATCTAGATAATGTATGTGCAAACAACCAAAGAGATAGTCTTCCAAATGAATGATATATAAAACGATTAATCTTACAGTTGGTTGAAGCTTTATTTAGGGCAGCACGCTAAGAATAGAGCAAATCACGAATTCAACTTATTAAAAGACCATAAAGACGCCAAGTTCATTCTGCCTTGCCAAAATCTTTTCTTTGACAGTGATGAAAGTTTATTCATTTAAAGCTTCAGAATAAACTAGAAATTCTACCCTCTTGGCAAATTCCTGATGAACGCATCAAAGCTCAAGCATGCTTACAGATTAAGGATAGCTATAGGAGTATGTATTGCAAATCTTTGAACTAATGTAGCGAGGCATATTCCCTCCTCATCAAAATATCATGAGATATCTAGTTGGGCCATCTTCCTTCAATATGAAAGTGTTGATTGCTGGATTAGATTATGCTTTCAAAAAGGATCGACTCTTCAAACCTTGGAGTGGCTTTAGTGTAGTTTCCAATGAAGTGCAGCAAGCAGCCAGAGACGACAAATCAATTCACCAGTCCAAAGAATATTTAAATAAACCAGTTGCTTTCATTCTCTACTTAGTGCTAAAGCCAGGTCAAAATAAATTGATTCTGAAGGTTTGTAAAGACGAATTTCTTTCTGATGAAGAGAAGGCAGCTCCAGCGTATGGAAATCAATTCAGAGGCTATGGCTAAGTGCAACGACTCTGGTCTGGCAAGATCACTATCAAAGATGTTGCTAATGAACTCTTAGGCATGATTGAAGCAGACTACCCAAGACATATCATGCACCTTAAGGATGAAATCGCGTTCTTAAACAACTGTCAGTGACTAATTCGCAAACTATTATAATCCCTTCCCTAATACTTTCACAACCTAATTTATTGCATTATACTCTATAATATAATTCAATCTTCATTCTAGACAAGATAATGCAGCAATCGATTGCAATATTCATATATACTTATAACAGACAAAAATTTGCATTATTATAGGGTTTTATCAAATTTTGGGTTTTAAGGTTGTATGGCTCCACCCCTCAGGTTGCATGGTTCCAGGAAGATATCCTGAAGATATCTCAAATTTCAAATTCTATGAAAAATTTAGAAAAATTTCTAATAACTCTGCTTACTCAAAGACTCAAGAGACCTCATGCATTGATATAGAATACTTTAGCAATAATGAACATAGCAATGATAATACAAGCTAAACTCATGTCTGTGGGTTATAATATAAGAGACTAAACTTCAAAAATTCTTAGTATTTCTAGTTGTTTATAACAGCTTTCAAACCACCAGTTTGAGACTCTAACTTCAAACATCGATTTTTGCCTAAGAGCTCTGACTTCAACTCTAATGCTGTTTTCGATGCCTCTGAGATGTTTAATGATGATTTGGATGGTTTTGGCATGGTTAGGCAAGAGTTGGGTAAGTCAAGTGTGTTGCTCTTAAGTTTGAGAATAGGCCTAAATTCTTAGTGATGCTATGGTTATGAATTGAAAAATCACTCTGAAATCAAAATTTTATTTTGATACCCCTCTCATCCCTATGCCTCCATACCTCTACAAATCATGTAATATAGCATAGTAACAGCGAATTTAAGTATTAGAGCTCGATTGTGGGTGATTAAGTTGAATTTAAGATGCTAGGTTGTATGACTCCACTCTAAGGTTGTATGGTTCCAGATGAAGATATCCTGAAGATACCTCAAGGTTGTATGGTTCCACCCCTTAGGTTGTATGGTTCCAGGAAGATATCCTGAAGATATCTCAAATTTCATGTACCAGTGTATAAAAAATCGCTAAGTATTTATAGGGTTCAATTAGAAGTACTAAAGCTGCTTATTCAAACTACTATGCAAGAATCATCTAAAGTTGTATGGCTCCAGGTTGCATGGCTCCGGTTGTATGACTCCAGGTTGTATGGTTCCAAAAATGCCCTATTTAAGCCAGCGAATTTCATAATAATTCATTATCAAATTAAAAATTTCGCAAATTTGGGGTTAAAACCAAACTTTTGCCTCCTCAATTTCTGGGCCCTAAATTTAGACTCCTCCCTATATTTTATACTCCCCCATCATTTTAACATGCTCCTTCTACTCGGGAGCATTAGGGTCCAGCCGCAGCCTATGGTTGGATACCCTCCATTTAAGAGTATAGTACTTAAAAAAGTGAAATTTCAGAAATCTCTCTGTGTTAAATGGTTTTACACTTCCCCACTTTGATACTTAAGGCTTAGCAGAAGTTTTTAAGACATCATCATACGATCAAAATAAAGAGAATTGCTCTATTAACTAGTAAAGCTAAGGTTTAACCCCCCTTTGGTTGGATGAACTAGTCTAAGTGTACTAAAAATTAATAAAACCCTAAAATATTTGGTTTCACAATTATTTGTAAAAAGCTATAATAGGAGCTCCTGAAATCATTCAGATTAATCTAATAATTTAAAGCACTTAATGATTACAATAGCATTACATCTAGTAGAAACTTGTAATTGCTATTGATTGCCCTAAGTTTAAAAACTGTGAAATTCTCAAATGATTTCAATTTAAAAAAGTAAAGTTGATAATCTAAAAATCAGAGATTTACTAGAAATTAAAAATCAAAACTTCCCTAAAGTTAGAACCGAATATTCAAATTAGTGGCAAACCCTACTTGAGCGAGGCAGTTTATAATTAAATTTATGATTGCTTTCTCCGGTTTTTTTAGAGAATTGTAACTTTAATTTAACAGATCGTAGGCTGCGATTCAAGAGGATATTGGAATCCTAGAATCAAAGCCGCTGATCCTTCCCTTGGTGGGTATTGGAAGACACCATTGGAGGCGGTATTCTTCCCCAACCTCTAAGTTTGTTTATTGGAACTCATTCTTACGTTGGGTACAGAAGAATACTGAGGAGAATCATTCTTCAAAACATTTTCTCATTTAATCTTTTTATAGGAATCAACAGGGCAGGACAGAATATTATGAATCAAGCAGCAAATAATTTCAGAAACTTAAGTAAGATTATTTAATTAGCTAATTTATTTAATTAATCTTCCTTTTAATCTTTTTGTAGGTATATAAATAACAAAATCAAAATGCGCGCCTCAAGAGTGATATCAAGAAGAATATTTTATCAAGCCAAATTTTTGTCTACTTTGTCTGATTAGGGCATAGGGATTAGGATTGTAGGGCTTAGTAGTAGTTGCTGTTTTATTTTTATTCTTGTTGATTCAATAAAATTTACTTGACTTTTATTTTTGATGAAAATCATTTTTGTATTCAAGTTCTTATGATACTCTTATTCTGATTATTAGTCTTTTGAAAGTTTTAGGGTATAGAATTACTAAGTATTAAAAAATAAGCTTTGATTATTATCCTTGGTTTATAAACATAGAGGTTTTGTAATTTTTTGTTTATTATCGATTTCAATTATTAATAAAATTAATCAAGTAGTTACAAATCACTCTTTTAGTGAGATTCATAATTAACTATTTTAGGGAATTTAGCATAGATTATACTTAATCAAAATAAGTGTTTGGTAATTTTAATTAAAATTCTTAGTTGCATTAGCATAGTGTAGGAATTATAGATGGTGTAATAAAATCACCATCGCAGTTTAAACTGCTTTAACTTATTACTCATTACTCTTGATTCAAACTGTAAAACTGACTGCTCCAACAAACTCTTGGGGTTCTGGCATTTCATGCGATGTCAACTGCTTCCTCATTTCTTCATCATACTTATTCACAGTCTTTCTGTATTCTCCCTTGATTTAGCTATAAATTGCGCGTAAGCGATAGTTTGAATAGTATAATATTATTGCTTACTCTACCTGTATAAGACTGTCGTTATCAAAACTGAAGAACCAACCGTCTGAAGGATCGTCAGGATCAAGATTAATATACTATTATCAAAATAGATTTAAAATTGGAAATTACAAAAATAAAATTAATAATTAAATTAAATATGGAATTTTAGTATTTTTTGATTTTTATAGTATCGTTTTAACTGATATTGATTTGAATTTGATATATTTTAACAGCCAATAATTTGACTCATCGATAAATCATATTAGATTTATCATATCTTAACTGTAAACCTTTTAAATTTAACTTTTAAAATTTTTAACTCCTGATAAATTAATATCTCTCTATACAAAATAGCTATGAAAAAATTTTATAAGTATAAGATGTAGAGAAAAATTTAACGACTAACTTTCATTCTTGTAGTATTCACAAAAAATTTTACCCCATCGAGAAAAATCGATTTTAAATATTTCTCTGCCTCAAACTTCTTCCTTTCTTATCTCTTCAACCAAATTACTTGAGGACTTGGTCTAAATAAGTTTTTTGTGCATTTAACCAAGATCTACATTTTATCTTCTTTGAGTCTTTCATCAGGAAATT
>ARYC01005559.1:0-39454 GCA_000711775.1 Oxytricha trifallax | reverse complement strand
ATTATGGTCAAGGTCATGGTCATCATGGTCACGAGAACAAAGGAAGGCAGTGAACACGTGACCACCACGCATCAGGTGAGTTGAGTGTGGTCGTGGTCACTGTTCTATTTTGACGTCATTCGACGAATTAACAGGGAAATCATTCCATTTTATATGATACTCACGTGGTCATTATGGTCAAGGTCATGGTCACCATGATCACGAGAACAACGAAGGCAGTGAACACGTGACCACCACGAATCAGGTGAGTTGAGGTGTGGTCGTGGTAATTGTTCTATTTTGACGTCATTCGACGAATTAACAGTGAAATCATGCATTTTCATGTGATACTCAAATGGTCAATATGGTCAAGCTCATGGTCACCATAAATACTGTCATGGTCACGAGAACAACGAAGGCAGTGACCACTTTACTACGTTTCTGGTGAGTTTAGGTGTGGTCGTGGTCACTGCTCTATTTTGACGTCGTAACTTGAATTAACATTGAAATCTAGCATATTCAAGTTATGGTCATGTTGCGCCGTGTTCTTCGTGATAATGTTATCCTTGATTTTGATTAATGTCACCATGATTACGGTCATAATTACGTAAACCACTGAGGCATAGCCACTTAACCATATATCTGGTGAGTTGAGGGGTGGTCTTGGTTACTGCTCTATTTTGACTTTATTCGACGAATTGTCAGTGACATCATGCGTTTTCAATTGATTGTCAAGTTATCACCGTGGTCTTCTTGTTTATGTTAATCTTGATAATGGTTATAGTCACCATGATCACGGTCATGGTCACGAGAACAACGAAGGCAGTGAACACGTGACCACCACGCATCTGGTGAGTTGAGGTTAGGTCGTGGTCACTGTTCTATTTTGACGTCATTCGACGAATTAACAGTGAAATCATGCATTTTCAAGTGATACTCACGTGGTCAATATGGTCAAGCTCATGGTCACCATAATTACGGTCATGGTCACGAGAACAACGAATGCAGTGAACACGTGACCACCACGTATCTGGTGAGTTGAGGTGTGGTCGTGGTCACTTCTCTTTTTTTATTTCATTCGATTAATAATTATTCTAATCATTCGTTATCAAGTGATTGTCATGTCTTCATGGTAACCATGGTCACCATTGTCAATTTCCTTTGTAAATTTATTCTGATCCTGTTTATTCTTAACGAGTTTGCTGCAAAGATATTCCTTGTATGCAAACTTATCGACTACTTTAATTTGCCATACTAGGCATGTTTATATTTAAGTAGTTTTCTATACAACTGCTAAGATCAATTGCATTTAATACAGGAATAATATTCTTCTTTCCAAGAAGCCTGCTATATATGTATTGCCAGCAGGTTAATTCATTGACTCATATCTTTTCTGCCTCTTTAGTTAATCTTTACAACTCTCTTTAAGATTCAAGAGTATTAGACTTTCTCTTGGCAGGTATAAGTTTTTAAGTCTCTTAATCTTACAGTAAAAACTTGCTTAAATGATGCTTCTCTATGTGTCTTTTAACATTAGCTGAGTGAGTGTTAGACTTCATGCAAGTCGTGCACTGATACCTGCCATCCACCTTATCAAACTTGAAATAAATCTTCGTTTTACCAGAATGTATTTCATTAACATGCCTCTTCAAGGTCTACTTAGTTGAGAAGAAGTTTTAACAATCATTGCATTAAAATCTTTAATTTTTCAATTGATTGCTGTTCTTTTAGCTCCTCGACAACTTTAATTAATGTTTAGACTCCAATCTCTGCTCTCTCCTTTTAGTTTATACTTCAATTTTTAAGACTTCTGCTTTAAACAAAGGAGCTCTTAACTCTACCTCCCTCTCAACATAAAAAACTTCTTTCTTTTTAATGGTGCCAAAGTTGAGTAATGATTAACCTGTTCCAAGAGCAACTTCCTTACGATTTAAGTTAGCCGCCATGTTAAAATTCAAATTTAAATTTCTATTATTAAGGTCTAATAATCTTTCTGATTCTCGTCACTCTGTATAGGAGTTGATACGACAACAAATATGGTTGATATAGAGGTGTTAGAGATCATATTTATGCTTAGTTTATAAATATAATTTTTCTAATTTCATGCTTAATAATTTTGATTTTGGTACCAACCAAGTATAAAATCGGGTTGGTACTGATACCAATTAGGTTTTGGACCAATTTGGAACTTTTCTATTAAAACCTCATTAGTTTAAAACTAGGTACTAATTAAGTTTTGATATTATTAAATTGGTATCAATTAAATTTAAACGAATTTAGTACAGGTACTAATTAAATGTAAAATAACTTAGTACTAATTTAATTGAACTAAATTGATAAAAATGGAGCTCCATATCTGAAGTTTGATACAGCTTCTGCTAGCTTTCTACACGTATCCTTACCAGGTTGACCTCCAATAAGAAGCCCATATTTAATACTAAGATTTTTAACAGTAAGATCCAGAACTCTATATATTAAAATTTGAAATTCAATAACAAGAGAAGGAACAAGGATGGAATCTATAAGTACTGCAATGAAGAGGGTTGAAGCTTAAGAAATGATCTCAAGATTTAGAAGCAATGAAGATCTCTATCGATACCTCACTCAGCATGGTCAGCATGTTACATATACTTAATCATATACTATAGTGGGTTTATTCTTTCCAACGATGGAAGGTACCAAAATTTCATTCTTAAAAGCTGGACTCTGCGGTGAGAAGAAAGCCTTTTAAAACAATGAAATTAAGTTGATAACAATACCAAACTACCCAGAGATTTCAGTCACTAATCTTTACGAGGATGCGATGAAAGATGAAGAGTTGGTAGTTTATCTTCCTACCAAGAAATAACTCTCTGACAAGCTTCCAGAAAGGAGCTTCTTCCTCTTTGGTGTTCTTGGCACTTTAAGAGAGAGTTATCTCAGAGAGATCATTGAAGAAACTCACAAGAAACGTTACTCTATTTCTCCTGAAGATTAAAAGAAGTAGGGCATATTAATAAGAGAGGCTTGGCTCGCAGAGCTTAAGAAGGAGCCATTCCTCTCTAGTAAGCTTTGATTCATAACTTTATAGGGAAACCAGGAACTGGTATCTTCCTAATGAAAAAGCATGCGAAGGTCTACAGAAAAAAGGTTCACAGAGAGAGAAAGTCATAGACCATTCATGAAGTGAGCAAGAGACTTTATAAAGATGTTTAAAAATCAGATGAAATGAACATGATGCGGGAGCTTGCACTAAGAGAAGAAATATGGGCCCAAGCTAGCCCTTATTCATTCGTTTAAATCTAAAACTTATTTATAAACATTCATTTTTCCTTCTCTCTCACAAACTGTCGTCTTATCTATGCTTACTCTCTTGCAGCTACTCTGAATAAAGTTTACTGTATCTATAGGAAAGTCATGCATAAGGTGATACAGCAGCAGTTTCTTGTAGTGAGTCTTTATTTAAATCCAATAAACTATGGACTATAGGGAACGTATATACAAGTGTTAGGTTTAACTCTTCATTAGCTTTCTTAGACTCCTTGGTCTTATGAACTGAGAGGTTATCATAAAACAGGATAATCTCTTAATCGTTGCATTTATCTCTCAATTTATGCAAGAACTCTATATAATACTTTCGCTTAATAGAGCGAGGATGAATGACATAACTTTCTAAGCCTGAATCTTCACTAATACCAGCTAATATTGCATCGGTGACAACCTTCACTTTCTAGCCATAAACTTCTATATTATCATACTTCTTGTACCATGACTTATTATTATGCATGAATTTTTGAAAATTAATTTTAATTAGAAGTTAGATATAAACAGAATATAATTTCACATTCTTAAATTGAAAATGGATCATGAAGAAACATTATATTGTTATCTGATAGCAGTAAGTGACTATATTATTTTTATTTTCTATAACAAAATTATCCAAAATATGAGTTTAATTTTTATTTTCTTAAATTTATAGTATATATCCCTTATTAGTTCTTTTTATAGAGAAATTGTATTTAAAACTGAAGATTATCACTTGCTTTATTGAATATGTTCAATTGAGTTAAGAGTTCCCACTGTATATAATATTGCACTAATTGACTATAAAATTTAATGTATGAGAATGTAACACCAAGTTAGTTGTTCACTTAACTGAAACTATTTAGAAATACACTAAATAAAAAAAATGTCATTATTAAATAAATAAAAGTCAGTTAGTAAATATAATAATGAAATTGCAACTTTTCTCCTTTTTATTTAAGAATTTTCGCATTTTTATCTGTACTTATATAACAATCTCATTTTTAAATCAGTTACTTTGTATTTCTAAATTAGAAATTCCCAATATTTTTTATTTTATCAATAATTAAGGTGTTGAAGGTAAATACAGCTTCATCAGCGTGTGTGAACTTAATCTTATTATTAATAGCTCTCTGCATTTAATAATATATAAAGTTTAAATTATTACTATAAAATGGCACTGTAAAGTCAATCACTCTCTTCACTCTGTTGACAGTCTTGAAAGTAATACCATTTCTTCTATAAATATTGGCTATAGTCTAAGGAGAGATACGCATGTCAGGAAACCTGCGATGAAACATTACAGCTCGCTAGTCAAGTGGAAAGTGTGCCCAATACTTCAAAGTCTTAGAGTCGCAGAGGTAGTCAATATGGGTCTGAGTGAATTTTTATTTTCTTGCAGGATGTTTTTTAGTACCAGAAATGAAATGCTAAACAACTAAAATGCAGTGATACTTAACAGTTGAGGCACTCTTACATAAGAACTTGGCTATAGCTGCATAATTTAGCACTGGTTTGACCTAGTCTATATTAATACTTGTACCATACCTAAGCTTAAGCAATAAATCTAAATAATTATTATCATCATAAATAGACCCTAAATTTCGCTAATTTCTATTTCTCATTTTTGAATTAGGCCTAATTTCTGTACTAACCCCAATAAGACTCCAAGTATACCCTACAAATTAAAGCACTAATAAACGTCACTAAGGGCTTTTGGGGTTTTGAATGTGCGCAATATCAAACAATCAATTTTTTACTGGCTGGTATTGTGTCCTAAACATGTATTACTCTTATTCTATCGGTTCCACCTCTCTAAACAAACCATTTTAAGCTATTATTGGCAACACACTACTGTATTTTCTTCAGTTTATTAAATCGCTGGCCTCTTTATTCTTCCAATCAACTCAATGTTAATGATATCATGTTTATTTCATTATAAATTAAATTTAAATCATTTTATTTAGTTACTCTGAATAGTGAACTTAATTACTTTCTACAACTTACTAAATTTTATGAATTTAACCAATTGCTTGTATAACAAGTCATAGAATAGGACAATTATTCTCTATTAACATTCTGCTAAATACACATATTAAGATTGACTTTTTACTTTTAGAAAACACTTAAACTTAAAATTAAGGACTGGTACAATTATTTAAATTTCTCATGGATCAAATTAAGTAACTTTGGAGAATAAGAAATGGAAATGTACAAAGAAATATTATTTTTTAGAGATTCATAATTGTATTTGCAATAGAGCTGACCTAATAACTATAAAAATAAAATTAAAAATGATTCTAAAAAATCATTAAATCAAAACTAAGTCATATTTATAAGAAACTCTAAAATGAAAAAAAATTCAAATTTCGACAATTCACTTTAAGAACATTAATCTAAAAAATGATGCCAAATTTAGGCATTAGATATAAGTTCACAATTCTCCCTCAGTAAAATACGATTTATATTTAGAAACTAAGCAGAACTGAAAGGATAAATTTATAAATTAAAATCATAAAAAAAACAGATCTCTTGAAACTTGTGCGGTTGAAAATGAAATTAAAATAGCAGATGTTTTTAAGGTGGAACAAATTTTTAATTAAATTAATTTTTAGCAACTCAAAGATCAGCAGAAGAAAATTCATCCCGCTCTTTGTCGTTAAAAACGATAAATACATTGAAAAAGAGATTGCTTAATTTAAACTAAAAATAAATAAAGTATGATAGATGTTGCTTTTATATTTAATGAGAAAGATGAGAATGAGTAAAGTTTATAATTTAAGGATAGAATGTAATCAAATCTTGCAATATTGTTGGTATTTCACTTGTATTTTAAGCCGATAGAATTTAACATTTAGATAATATTATTCTACTTTCAAAAATTATGTTTTTTATAAATTATAGTATATTAAGCTTTGAAGTAAGCAAGATTACATTGAAGGAATGAATCTTTAAAAGTATTAATTAACCTTAAATTTCTCAAACTTACAGGATCCTAACTTGATAAAATTAATAATAACGGCATTCATATCCCAAAACCCCTATTAGAGTATTATATATGTGGTTTTTTTTATATTGGTAATGTTCAGGATTACGGTTATATGGTCATTGAGCATTTTTTTCATGATGGTTCGAAAATAAATACAATATTTAAGATAATACTTTATTGGCTATTTTATTGATTAATAATTGCTAGATTGATTTTTATGTTTCAAATAAAATGATAATGTTTAAAACATTTTTTATGATTTTCAGCTTTTTTATAAACCATCATTTATTTCAATAATTTTTGACAAGTTAAATATTTCATTTATTAATAATTTTACTCATTTTATCAAAAGTAATATTGAAAAATTATTGTTAAAAAAATATTTGCTTTTCATTTTGCAATAATATATCTATTTCAAAAAATTATAGCACAACCTTATATTAATAATTTTTATTATTGTTAAGTTTTCTCTAATAAATAATTTAATATTAATATATTTAGATAGAGCTCTCCTGAGTGGTGCAAGAATAATTAGTAAACCTCTTTTTCATTTATAAACTTAGTAAATATTTTTTAAAAAAATTAATTTATTTGATTATACAGACACTTCACTATGGTCTGAGCGTTTTATAAGTCATTTATTATGTATTTAATACATATTAAGCAACATAAAAGAATTAAATATTTGATAAATTAATCAGAAAAGTTGTTTAATTTTATTTGACTTTTATCTAAATTAATTTTTTATATTTTTTATGTTTTTAATAAACGAAAATTTAAGAATGCTTATTAAAAACATAAATAATATAAAAAATTAATTTAGATAAAAGTCAAATAAAATTAAACAACTTTTCTGATTAATTTATCAAATATTTAATTCTTTTATGTTGCTTAATATGTATTAAATACATAATAAATGACTTATAAAACGCTCAGACCATAGTGAAGTGTCTGTATAATCAAATAAATTAATTTTTTTAAAAAATATTTACTAAGTTTATAAATGAAAAAGAGGTTTACTAATTATTCTTGCACCACTCAGGAGAGCTCTATCTAAATATTGGAGAAAAATTGAGATTTTTTAATATAGTTGACCCATTTTAACCAATTATTTTGTGATTAAAGGAGAGAAAAAATGAATGCCAATCTTAAAATAATGTATTCCAAAAATCATTTGTAGATAAAGTTCCTATCAGCTATAAATAAATTATCATAAGTCTATTAAAATGTCTATTGTGGAGAAATATATTGAAGTAGTAAGGAAATTGTAGATATGGATTTATATTTTTAAAGTAAATTCAATTAAAATAACACCTTATTTATCAAAATTTTAATAGGAGGACCACATAATATAAATTTTATTAAATTAGGAAGTAATAATTAAATTCAAAACTAACTTAGGGTGCTTAAGTTTCAATTAAAAAATTAGTAATACTCATTGTGTCGGGGGTATAAATAATATGAAAATAAGCATCTTCAAATATGGAGTCTAATATTGCAAAGAGAGAAATTAATATTTAGATAAAACTAAACAATCCAAATCGAGAACTTGGTATTTCTTAATACTTCATATATAATATTTAATAGCATCAATATTTTTAATTATTCATAGTAGAAAAAAATTGAATCACAAAATAGATTTAATACAAAAAGAAAAATAAAGTTCAATGAAATAAAGAAACGAAATTACAATAAACCGTAAAGAAACCTTAATATCAACATTACCCATTTCAACTTGTAAAACTCTTAAGGTGTTTTGTGGTTTTGATTCAGGTGCCAAAAAAAAATCAAACTCTGAGATAATTAATGAAAAAATCAAGCAAGATTTCTTCAAAGATATCGTCCATTATTTTAACAATCTATAGTTAAATAATTTTAAGAGATATTATAATAAATCTATACATTATAGACAATGTGAATTTAAACTGCAAAGAATAGGTATAGTATCTTCAAAATCAGACAATTCAAGAAGATTTGGTTTAAATATTCCATCACTAAAGCAATATTTAAAATGGAAAAGAATTAGATCATTTTAGCAAATACTGTGAAATTTCTATAAAAGTTACATATTTGATTACTAAAGTAAATTATCCAATAAGTTTGATAATTTGCTCTTGGATATTGTTGAAGTACAATCTTGCAATTAATATTTATTTTAAAATGTAAATCTAACTATGTCATAGAAAACAGGTTTAGCGAATGACTCTTTTGATTTCTAATTTAGGAATGTAAATTCTATAAAAATAAAACAATCTAGAATATATATTTGATATTGGTACTCTAAGTATTACATAAAGTAAAGTTAGAGATACTTAAATTTAGATGATTTGATAGAAGCTATAGAAAATTTTCTTAATCATTAAAAGAGTCAACTTATTATTTTGGGAAATTCTTTATTACAACAAGCTGTATCAGAAACCTGATATTTAATAAGAATCAAACTGAATCTTTATAGCCCTATTTACTATAGAGATACAAAATCCCCACCTAAGGTGAAAGAACTAAAATATTTCTACAAATGCTAAGATCTTACTACCATTACTGATCCAATTTTAAATCCAACATTAAGCAGTAGAGCTACAAACGACTTTCCAATTTTAAGTGTGCTTAGGAACTGATAGCATTATCAGAAACTCTAATTTTATTTATTATAATTTATAATTATTTTTGGTGCCCATATATTTATTACTATCAGTCATCAATATCTTTAAAGTAAACAATAATTTTAAGCAAGAGTTTTAACTAAATGATTTGAAACTAACATAAACGGAACAAGGTTAAAATAAAATATTGAATGCATGATCTATGGAAATAAATAGAATACTAGTTTCATAAAGGATTATATACAAGGAACTATTTATATGCAAAGCAGTATAATAAAGGGAAATTCTATTAATAGAAAAAGCTATAAAGTATTATTATAGCATCTCAAAGTTAAAATGAAAGTGCTTCAATTATTTTATAATATAACTCAATTTATTAATATCTAATGATCAAATTATCTTTTATTAAAAGATATGGCAATATTTTGTAATTAATATTGAAATAATTTTACTTTAAATGATAAATAATACAAATAATAAAGATACATTATTTATTTAATTTAATTAGTGAAAATAAATGTCAACGTAATAAAATGTAGAATAAAAGACAAGAAAAGCGAAAAAAAACTTGCTATTTAATTCCATCACTTTTTGAGTAACTTCAAATTGAGCCATGTATATATTTCATATACATGAGATTATAACTTCTGAATAGTTTTATATATTTCATCGTACTATTATATTTGATCAATTGATTAACTCTTGCTAATTTTATCTTCTAACTCCTCCTGTATTTTTCTCAAATTAGCCTTATCTTTTAATGACTTCATTTTTAGTATTTTCAAAATGTTGGTGTCATTTGCTTTGGTGAGAAAATCTAACAGCTTTTATGTCATTTGATAGTTTGAATAGAGACAGAGGATTTCTTGAGGTATTGAAATTTAATTTATAAAAATTTATGAATTTACTTTTATTCTTATTATTAAGCTTATTTTCCCATAAATTTTGTGTGCTTATTATTTTTGAATGTTGTCTTCAACAATATTGCTGCTTATTAGCTTTTTCACATTTTCTTAGATAGTTAAAATTTCTTGCTGAAATAGCTATTATTATTATTCTTGTTTAATCATGAATTGGGCGTGAGTGTTATTTTATTGCTAAAGATAGCTGAACTTCTCTATTATTTAAAGCTCTATATCATTATCCTCCTCTTAACAATCTTCATCGTCTATAATTTCAATTTAAGTTTCATCCCCTCGTTAATTAACTTATGCTATTGCCTATTAAAAGCATTAATTTAATTGATCGTTAGTTAATTCGAGTTTAAAATTAGTTGTTTGCTTCTAATGGGTTTATCTTGGCTTCTCTTCATCAGAGAAATGCTCTGACTCTGTTTCGTCGTTATTCATTTTAACTTCAGGAATTTTTGTTGAAGAGTCTTACTAAAATTAGGTCTACGTGTCTGGGTCCATTTAAATAGCTGAGGGAATAACTCTGTTCTCATCTTTAAATACCTAGTTTAAATTCTTTGAGATTTCCATCTGTGTAGGTTCAGTTTATTATACATCATATTAATACTCTTTCTTCAAAGAGTGCTATAGGGAGTTGTTGTTATCTGCTCTAAAAAAACTTTATGCTTCTGGTGCATATAAGCTCTGTCCATCAGCTTAATTGAAATTTAGTTACTACTTAGGATTTAGTTGTTAACTTGTTTGAAGTAAATAATTATTATTCAATTAAATTTGACGTTATTACTAAAATTGATTCTCATTATAGTTATGAAACTGGTCATTACCAGATTCTTACTTCATAAGTTGATTTTTAAAGTAGTCATTGTTGAGATTCTTCTATTAAATGTGATATTAAGCTTAATTCTCTAGTGATTTATTTTTAAGACTTATATCTTCCATGTTATGGTCATCAAGGGGGAAATGATTTTATATGATTAATGACTCCTTGTCCTTATTACTCTCAAAATTCTTTTTTTATGTAAAATTCGACTTTTTTTTCTAAGATTTTTTCTTTGAATTTACTTTTTTGTAAATCATACAATTAGGGTTGTATGAATGATCGTCATCTTTAGCATCAGACATATAAGAATCAGAGTCTGCTTATTATTATTTAAGATTCTCTATTACTGGCTTCTTCTATCTATTGCTTTATCTTCTTTCTAGCTGTTGGAGGATTACATTTGAGTCTATCTTGTTAACAGATTACTTTTACATTTAATTGTTCAATTTTTCTGTCCATTTTTTGTTATTTACAAGCATTTCTATAAACAAGAAGTCAATTATAATAAATTTGTATCTTACCTTTAAAGATCTTTGTCACTCTTTAAGCTTGTCCAGATTCCTCATTGCCATCTGGTAAGCCTTATAAGATTTCAGTTTACTACTATTCCATCTATAAACGTTCAACCATTTTCTAAACTATTATTTATTAATTAATTAATATGAAAATATAATTAAAAATTATTATAAATAAATATAAAATACAATAGAATAAATATTTACATAAAAGGACAATATTATATAATATTTTAATTATAATTATTAAATTTAAAATAGTTTACTACGAGATGCTAATAGTTAATTATCAATTAAGAATTTGTGGAATGATATTAACTCCAATTATTAATATGGGATATTTTAGAATTGTATCACATTTTATAATTAAGAGAGCATTAAATTAAATCTATTGATTATACCTTTTCTTATTATGATAACTATTTTGGGCTCTTAACTTATGAAACTTCACCACTTGAGACAATTAACCCCATAATATTAATGGCAATATATTGTACAACTTTAAACTAATGTCATTATGCACTTTGCTTTAATCATTATATTTAAGTAATTTATTATAAATACACTGGTGAATATTTTTGATTAATTTTCTTAAATATATTTATTATAAAGGGAATAAGATCAAAACATTCAAGTTTCTTTATATTCCTAAAAATATTATAGTTATCGATAACATATTAATATTGGTCTGCATTTTAATACATTGATGATTTACTCCATTTCAAATTATAATAGTATATAAAATCAGTGGGATGTGGTTAAGGTTTTGTGCAAAAAAAGGAAGTTTCGAGTCCCCAATATAACCATTTTGAAATCTTAAATAAAATTATTTTATAATCATTTTAATCGTAAAGTGGAATAAATAACATTGAAATAAATTACTTTATAACTAATACCTATTTTTATATTTTCAATACTTAATATGTTTATATGTACTAATGTTTTCAAAAACGGACTGGGCTTCTTGGTTAGAATTCTTCTCTGAACTATATTAACAGGTTACTATCAATATGAAGGAAAATATAATAATTTGGTTTATAATATCAGTAACTATTTAATCTCATCAATGATCTTGTCTATGACAGGGATAACTGTTGATAAATGTTGTTTCATCATTAAATTTATAGTTTGTTTAATTGAATAATTTGCTTACCTCTGCATAAGAGATTCTGCCATCTCTGTCCTTGTCTAGTTTCTCAACTAGTTGATTGACTTCCTTGTCGCTGACGTAGAAGCCTCTTGACTCTATGAGTCTTCTGAGCTCCTCTCTGCTGACAGTGCCGTCATCATTTAAGTCACAGCTAATGAATGCTTCGTATAGGTTGAAGCCTGGTCTCTTGTATAGCCTTTGTCTCAGTGACTCAGAGTAAGATTCAATCTTGAAGTGAGTTCTCCATACATTTCTGAATTCGATTTTAGTCTCACTCAAGAAGCAATCGTCTCTTTGATATAGTCTTCCTCTGGTATCATTAGATGTTCTTCTATTTAGTAAGTTAGCATAGTAGTTATCATGAGGAATCAAAGAGTCGGAGAACTCGTTAAATCTCAATCTATGATCATTATTTTTATCGTATCTCTTTATATATAGCTCAAGTTCTTCGACTGAAGGGAAAATGCCGATTTCACTTAGGCCTTATTTAAGGTCAGTGTATGTAATGTAACCTCTGGCATCGATGTCAAAGATTCTGAAAGCATCATATAGATTGAAGTCAGCTCTTTAAGTTAGAGATATCTTAGCGTTTTCGAGTTCCTTCTCAAGAGAGATTTGTTCTCTGAGTGCTCTAACTAACTCGTCCTCTTCCTCTAATCTTAGAAGTGGTTGCTTTCTGACTGGAGAGCTAGCTCTAAGGATAGATGATTCCTTTAATGGACTCATTCTGGAATCTCTAAGAGTGTCCCTTAAAGACTCTCTTAAAGGTGATGATTCTCTAAGATTGGCAGCTCTTCTTCCATAAGCAGAATGAGATCTAGATGGTGATTAGTAAGTTGATGATTGGTTCTTAAGGGGTGATCCATAAGTAGAACCGCCGAAGTTTTTAATAATATTTTAAATATTGCTCATTGACAACTTACATTTTGGGAGATTAAATTATAAGAATAAATTATATTTATAATTAATTAAATGTACTAATATAATAAATATGCATATTTTCCATTAATATACATTATTAATTTATCGAAATAATTCTATAGAAGTCATTTTGTTCAATGACTATTCATGATATTATAAATACCAACATAAATTTTGATAAATTAGCCAATATCTTTTACAAAACTTGAGCATTTATTTTTATAGAATAAAATAATTTTAAATTGAAAAAACCAAATTTGATATGGTATATTTAAATAATTAGCGGGTATTAAATTAGCTATAATAAATAAGCGATTATAATTAATTTTTTATAAAAGAAGTTGATTTACAATATGGCATTATGAATGAATTTTAGAAAATAATTAGAGGAAAAAATCAATATAATTCTGTTTAATTGTTATTATGTAAGTAAATATAAGGTAATTTTTATATTTATTGCTTTTTACTTATACTAACATTTCCCCATAAATACAAATATTACAAGTATTTATATATTTATATTATATTAAAATTTCAGGCAAAAAATGACATTTAGAAATTTATAATTTAAAATACTGAATAACTCTATGCCACTATATTATCCCAAACTTGATGAAATTTTTAATTTATGTAGCGTAAACTCTATAGCATTATCTATTTTCAATAATTTTATATTTATTTTCAGACTTTTCTTAATAAATATCCGATAATAATATCTATAATTAAAGTTCCTTGCTGCAGTTCTTTCAGCAGAGTAAGTTCTTCTGAGATCCTCAGCAACTGATGGTCTTGGTTCAGAGCTTCTGATGAAATCAGCGAACTCTGAGTAGGAGAGCTTAGCATCTCCATCAGTATCAATTCTTCTAATTATTGCAAGTAGCTCTTTTTCAGAAGCGTGGTGACCATTGTTCTTCAGGAATGTTGAGAGATTGAAAGTGTTGATGTTTCCTTCACTGTATTTATCAATAGCTCTGAAGGCAGCATAAGATGAGTAGTCATATCTTACTTCCAAATCTCCCTTGAGAATCTCTTGTCTTCTGTGCAAGTCAAGTTCCCTCTCAAGAAGCTCGGTAAGTGCAAGTTCGATATCTCTTGGGAGATTATCGTATCTTCCTACTCTAATTGCGGGTCTCTCTTGAGTGATTCTTCTCAAGAGGTTGTCTTCACATGGAAGAATGATTTGCGAAAAATCTGATAGTGAAAGTCTTCCATCTTCGTCTGAGTCGAAGAATTTGACTAGTCTGTAGCACTCTGATTCACTACTGTTGAAGACATTGTTGTCTCTCAAGAAAGTGAGAAGCTCATAGCTTGAAATGTAGATATTTCCATCTCTGTCGATTCTTTGGAAAGCAGACTCAGGAGAAAAATCTCTAATCTCACAAAGCCTCTATCTAGCTCTTTCGAGAACTTGCTCACCCTCTCCGATAGCAACCAAGAAGTTCTTTAATCTGCGCTCGGTCTCGTAACCAATCATCTAATGACAAAGATATGAACATCATTGGGAAAGATTTTAGAGAAAAAGATTTATATTTAATATAAAGTTAGAGCTTACCTTACTAATATAAATTTGAAATAAATTAAAATTATAAAATCAACTCATGGTGTATACTTAACATTCTAACTTTTATTTCACTTAAAAATTTATAGGATTATTTTATATTAAACTGCACAGTTTTCAACTAAAATAAAATAAATCCTCTTAATTTTATTTGATAACTTTTCTATATTTCATTATACAATACTTATGTTTGCTATAAGTTCTTGAAATAAAATAGTTTCGAAAAAATTATTATAAGTGCAATAATTAATTATATTTAAATTATTGAAAAAAAGCATTAATGTCATCATAAACCAAGTTATCGAATTAAAATATAGTTGAGAGTCCGGCACAGCGAACAGATATCCTTGAACTAAGTGCTCTAAACATCTCAGACGATGAAATAAACGAAATGGATATTTCTGATACTTAGCTAAATGAGAATTATACATCAAATTTAATAAATGTATTCGATAATTTTTATATTTTAGAATGTAAAGATCGGGTGTTGACGTCCGTGCCTCCCAGCACCGTCAGGGCCTCCCACCAACGTCAGGGCCTCCCAGAGAGGGGGTGACGGCCGTGCCTCCCAGCAACGTCAGGGCCTCCCAGCAAAAGTCAGGACCTCCCAGTAGCATCATGGCCTCCCAAAAGTTAATATAATAAATATATTAAAGTCTTTTTATATAATTCAATTAAACTTTAGTTTAGTTCAAATTATAGTAATTTTTAAATAAAAATTACTTTTTAAATACAAACTTAAAAAGACACTAATATAATTTTAGTATTATTTTTCAAAAGTTAACTTTTCAAAAATCTATTTTATTAATAAATTATTCTCATTTTTTAGAATGATCCAAATTTCCTTAATATTCTATTAAATTTTATTTTTAAGAACTCAAAATCATATCGCAAGTATGATCAATATTTAGAATAGTGTTATCATTATTTATAAATTTTAATTACAACATTATTTCTAAAATACGTTAGATTCTAAAATTGTTTTTTAATTTAGATCCTTATTGATAATGTTATTTTTTACACAGGTTTATCCTTTGAAAAATAGTGTATTTTTACAATATCTATACTTTAAACCTTTTCATTTATTTGCTTACATTTACACATTACACTTAAAAATTTAATTGTTACTATCTTCAATTACAATAAAACAATTTAACATAGGAAATTTTGATATTTTCCTGAAACTAGTAATTATAATTTTAAAAATTATATTGTTATACATAATTTTAAGTTTATATTCATTTATCATTTGTTTTAAAACTAACAATAATCTAAATACTTAACTAATTACTAAAATAATTAGCGTTAATTTCTCAAAAATTTCTATATTAATGATTTTTAATGAATATTTTTTATTATTTTTGATCTCTTAAACATTAATAATATTTATCATTAATTAACTTCCGAATTTTATTAATTTATGGTACATATATTAATATATGCGTATTTTTTCAGGAAGTTGAAATATAGGTTTTTAGTTTGTACAATTTTAATGATGATTATTAAAGATTAGATAACTGTCTTTAGCGACAAAATATCATAGGAAATATAGATATATGCAAAATAATTGAAAGTTTATTGCGGTTACAGTTTCAAGTGAAACAGTAAATAGAAATTGATAGTTTACAGTTTAAAAAGTAACTTATATTATACTTTAAATTATTGAAAATGAAAAATTCATAATACTAGTTCTTAAAATAATGAAAAAAGTTTAGTTAGTTGTTCTCAATATTACCATTTAATTAAGTTTAAATTCATATATCAATATATTTTATTTTACCTTAATTCTTTAATAATTTGTCTAAACTATTAGTTAAAATGTTAAATTATCATTTAATTAGATAAATATTTTATTTAGCAATATACTTTTTGTATACATTAATCATTATCCTAGGTTATTAATTATAAAAATATGCATTTATATTGTTTAGAAGATTTAACGATACATTGTTTTCTTAAATATGTTGAAAAGTTAATTAATACTCCTTTGTAACACACCTGCATGTTACCCAAATTCCTAAAAGAGTCTGAAATAAATTCAACCTCAATTAATACATTCGTAAAAAGAGAAAAATTACTAACAATACACCAATGTAATTTTCTCTATTATTGTTTGGTATTTGGGCACTCACCTTAATTTTAGGGAAAAAATTTTTTTTTTTTAATGAAACTGTAAAACTAATGGTAAAAAAAATTTTTAATTCTAGAATTTCTATAAAATTATCATTGTTTTATTGGTTAAAAAAATGTGGGAGGCCCTGACGTTGGTGGGAGGCCCTGACGTAGCTGGGAGGTCCTGACTTTTGCTGGGAGGCCATGAAGCCCTTTGGGAGGACCTGACGATACTGGGAGGCCCTGACGTTGGTGGGAGGCACGGACGTCAACACCCTAAAGATCAAACCAATTGAGGATTTCGAGTAATTTAAAAAGCAGTTTAACTTAAGAGAAATTCTTGACAAATTAATTATTAAGAGAGAATTCTTTATTCCCTCAAAAGCTATGGATATTAATCAGTTTTATGTGCTTGAGAAAGAAATCGGAGAAGGAGCTTATGGAAAAGTTTACCTAGCAAAGCATAAGAAAACAGGTAATTACTTATTTGCATTGGGATATATTGTGATTCATTTAAACAAATTGTTTTAAAAAAATCTTCCTTTCTCATAAACCAATTATTAACTGATTATTGTTATAGGAATAAAGAGAGCTATAAAATTAATATCCAGATAAAAGATAAAGAGATTCGACAGATTCATCAACGAAATCAGAGCACTTAAGACTCTTGTAAGAATTAAGAGTAAATTAATGTTTTAAGGATCATCCAAATGTGATAAAGCTCTATGAAATATACGAGGACGAACAAAACGTGTATTTAGTGCAGGAGTAAGCTTAAATTATTTTTTATAATAATTTAACTTAGAGTTTGCACAGGTGGAGAGCTGTTTGATAAAATCGTGGCTGAAGGTCATTTCACAGAAACAAAAGCAGCCATCGTGTTTAAACAGATACTGCAGTCCATTTTGTATACTCATAAGAACAGTATTGTCCACAGGTAAGGGATACATCCAAACTTTGTTTTCAATAGTAGTATTTAAAATATAAATTTTTTCAAAACATTATTGAATTTATTTAAGATTAAATTATATAATTCTATAAATATTGTTATATGACCTTAGTAATTTTTAAATATAAAAATAAAGATAAATAAATATTAATTTTAACAGGCTTTTTTATTTTTAATTTTTTATAATGAGATAACCTATGAAAGTTATTTTTACTTATAACAAAAGATTTAAAAACTTTAAAATCTTATTTGTATGTCAGCAACTCTATATATTATAACAATCTTATAAGTTTTAGTGAGCTAACCGACTACATCAAAGTTTTATGGTTGAATTGATTAATTTTAATTAGTAGTAGTAGTAAATAACTTAAGGTGATTTATAATTTTAAATATTATTAAATTATGAAATATCTATTAATATCAAGAGCTTAGCATTTTCCAAGATAGAAATAATTAATATAAACAGTTTTAGTTACTAAATTATTTAGAAATACTGAGATATTTTTTAATTAAATAAATAGAAAGATCTAAGTAAGTTATAATATTACTATTCATTATTATGGCAAGTTATTTTTGCTTCCAATTCAGAATTCTAGTTATATAAATTTTTATTTATAAATATTTCAAAATAATTTTTAAATTAAAGTATGTAAAACCTGACTAGATATTAAAAAATGGTTTCAAATAAACACTCATTTTCATTTGTTTATTCACTTTTAATTTAATTAAAACTACTAAATATCATTAATTATTGTTCTACATTCAAATTAAACTATTAAATATTTTTTGACAATTTGAAAAATTTGATTCTTTATAATCCATCGATCAAACTACTTGCTTATAAAGTTTAGGGATTTTATTCATTTTGTATATAATAATTTTCTAACTTATAATTAATTATAGGGATTTAAAACCTGAGAACTTTTTGTTTGAAAACAATTCAGAAAATGCTTTGATTAAATTGATTGATTTTGGGCTCTCAACCTCATATCTCGAGAGTGTAGAAGGAGAAGGAGGGAAGTCAAAGAAAGTGTTAGCTAAACTAAAGACTTGTGCTGGCACTTCACTCTATATGGCTCCAGAAGTCATCATGAAATAATACTCCTATGCATGCGACCTTTGGTCTGCTGGAGTTATCCTCTATATAATGCTCGCTGGATATCCTCCATTTTATGGAGACAATGATATTGAAGTCTTTGAGAAAGTTATTAATTATTAATTTGACTTTGATGGTAAGTATTATTGAATGTCTTCTAATTCTTAATTATAGATGAAGTATGGCTTGACGTTTCAGATGATGCTAAAGATCTGATAAATTAACTGTTAGTGCATCAGAGCCAGAGACTTGACTCAAAAGGTGCCTTATCCCATCCCTGGATTGAAAAGTATGCAAGAAATGATAAGGAAGCAAGACTATCACTTAATGATAATGTCATTCAAAGAATTGCCTCATTCTCGCATGCCTCTAAAATTCAATAAATCGCCTTAACTTTTATCGCTCATTAATGTGAGTCAGAGGAAATCGTTGAAAACAAGAAAATATTCTTTAATATTGATAAAAACAATGATGGCTATATCACTTTGAAAGAGTTGAAAGAGGCTATGAAAGGCAGATTAACAGAGGATGAACTATAAGGTATACTAAGAGCAGTAGATACTGATAAGAATGGTGCAATTAACTATACTGAGTTCATTGCTGCTAAATATAAATTAAAAAATAACATATTTTTTTAATTGAACTTTTAGTTTACCTTGAAGTCTGATGTATATTTATAAACCTTATAAATCAATTTTTATGTATAAAGCATTTTTTTCCACATTTATTTATATTTTTTTAAGAATTAGAATGCCTATCTTTATTAAACAAGAAATGGACCAATAGTGATTAAATTATACCTAAAAATTACTTAAAAATAATCTCCTTATAATTTTTCATAATAAATTTTAAGATATTCAATTTATTAATTACAAAGTCAAATTAATAATTATCTTTATTTATATAAAAAATAGATTCTTATCCTTAAACAAAATGTTTTTTCTTCTAGTAAAAATAGATTTTTAAAAGGTAAAAAACTTCGTTAGAATATAATTAATAGTTTTTGTAAATTTTGACAGATTATATTAAGATAGTAAAAACATCCAAAATGCGTTTGAAATGCTTGACAAAGATGGCAACGGATATATTGAGGAAAAAGAACTCGCTGAAATCATAGGTTTGTAACTGGGAACCAATCAAGAGATGTTGAGACGCTTGATGAGTGAGGTGGATGACAACGGAGACAACAAGATCAGTTTCAATGAGTTCAAGCGCATGCTCACACTACTCAGTGAAAAGCAAAATAAAATAAAGAGCAATTGACCATATAACACAGAAACAGAGTGATAATTCGATTTATTATAAACATACACCTAACAGACTATTTAAGTTTGAATTCATTATAATAGAAATACATCTGATTTGGGAAATTAAATTATAAATATATTAATAGATGTTCAAATTCGTGGCAGTTAACTTTCTGGAATCCTAGGCAATATAGTACTTGGTAGATAGAGAAATCAAAGCTTGATTTTACTATTAGCGGTATGCCTCTATCGCATTCCTGAAGCGAGTTAACTCGACTTTAAGTTTTGAATTAAAAACAACTAAACAAATCACCAAAACTTAAAGTCGAGTTAACTCGCTTCAGGAATGCGATAGAGGCATACCGCTAATAGTAAAATCAAGCTTTGATTTCTCTATCTACCAAGTACTATATTGCCTAGGATTCCAGAAAGTTAACTGCCACGAATTTGAACATCTATTAATATATTTATAATTTAATTTCCCAAATCAAATGCATTCCTATCATAATATTTAATCATTCTTTATAAAAATAAAATAGTTAATTGTATTCTTATCAAAAGTGTGCTTTCATCAAATAAAATTATGTAGACCCTAATTTTTATTTTGATTGGAAGATTCAAATTTATTGATTGATGAACTTGTAGAGTTCATTGAGATCTTCATTTAAAATGCTTACTTCGATGAATTTAATAGGGATTTGCATTTCACTGAAGACTATCTTCTTCTTAAGACTTTCCAAATACCCGACTCTCTCATTGGCGTCATCTTGTGATACTGCTCTCTTGACTTTTCTTATTTCTTCAATTTCCTTTTCTAGTTCACTCTCAATGACAGTTGATTTCTTTGAGAATTAAAGATCTTGTTTGTTGCAGGCAATCACTACTGGAGTATGATTCGATAACACTGTAAGATTATTAAGGATTTCGTAAATTATCTCTGCTGCTTCTCCGAATTTCTCTCTATAACGATTAAATATAAAATCCAAAGACACTTACTTCTCCTTTGAGTCAATAACAACTACTATTGCTTTAGCAGACTCTAATGCCTCTTAAAGTCTCTCTTTGAAATGATAGTGACCTGGTACATCAATGACACTAATTTTCTTTGTGATTGCTGAATCCTGACCAATAGCTGAGCCTGGAATTTTAACTTCCATTGGTTAGGGAGTCTCATTTACGTTGATTGAAGTCACAGTAGTTCTAACTTCCTTAGTTATTAAGTGATAGAAAAGACTGGTTTTGCCAGAATGCACTGCTCCGCAAATTACTAATTGATTTTGTTACTTCTTTTGCTTTCTATTCGTGGCTGATGAAGAAACTTGCTAGTTCTTTGATTACTATGCACTTGACTTGGATTTATTGGTGCTTCCTCCAGCCAAGAAAGACAATAGTTAAATGAGAATCAGTGCTCCTCCAAAGAGTAAAATGGTATGAGAAACATAGAGTTCTGATGACTTCTCGAGTTAAAGTGTTGAGGCAATTTAATTACCCACATATTCGTGAGTCAAATTCACTAGTTGATCGTAGTATTCCATTAATAAAAATAAATTAATATACATCTTACAAATTTCCCAATCATCTATTCCCTCAACAAAAAATACACATTATTTTCTGATAAATATTTTAGCTTAATATGATTTTTTGTATGTTTTAATTATATTTAAAATGGAAAAAGAAAATTAATCCGTTATCGTAAATGATGAGATATTTGAGATACTTAAGAATTACCCATCAAAACATCAATTATTCAAGAGATCTTTAGTATTTATTTCATACTTTATATATGTATTTTAGGATCGATGTCAAGTGCATTCGTTTTGCAACTACGATAAAATGGAGCCTCATAAAGAAGTAGAAGCAAGACTTCCAATGCCGTTCCCGCTTGGAACTTCAGTTGTATGTATTTCAATGAAGTATTCAAATAATTTAATTTAGAATTTCTCAGAATATACAGAGGAATTTGCAGGCAAGGATTATAACTCTAGAAACTTAAGATCTAAGAAATCAAACATCAAAGTTGTAGTGACTGAGGAAGCTTTAGATGATTGGCAAGGTATATATATATTACTTTATACTAACTATATTTAGCTCAATGCTTGAATGTCCCTTATGAAAGATTAGTGAGGCACAAGAAAATGATGAATAATGTAAAATAAATAATTTGATGATATAATTATTAATAGTTAGCAATATTGGAAAATTAGAGGATAGGCAAGAAGAGTTTAAAATTAGGCACTGAGGAAGCAGCAAAAGATAAATAAAGATAACTCATTTTAAAAAGATAATATTATTAAAAATTAATATGTTTCCAATTTATTATATATAAAATAGAGACAAATATTCATTTCAATTTAAATTATCAAGTTTTTATAAATTTCATTTATTTTTATGTAGAATTTAATTTTAATTTACTAATAGGGGGATATATTTTAATCTGTAAAATGTGATTAAAATGAAGTGATTTTATAAAAATTATTATTAACGTTTTTTTTGTGTGCAATAATAAGTAGCAAGCAACTTTAATTTAACTAAGGGTTACACATAGGTTACAAAACAAAAAGAAGATTTGTTTCCAAGATTTACTAAAAATATAATTTTATTATTATATTTATCTTTTAGATTTTATTGGTCACATTAGGATGCTTAATCTTTTGTGATAAATCAAGATGAGAATTAAAATTTGAAGACAGAATTGGACATAAATGTAAGCTATGATTTTAAGAGAAGGAAAAACAGTAGAACAAACCAAGTCATCAAATAGTATTCACAATAGCAAAGAGACCTCATTCGAGATATAGGAGGAATCCCTGGAAAGGTGTTGGCAAATATTAAATCAAACGAGGCACGAAGAAGTATAGCTAATAATCACACTCAACCATTCAAACTGCCCAAATAAAGTAACAGTTTTTTGCCTTAGAAAGATTCCCCAAGTAAAATGTACAATTCTCTCACTTATGCAGACATGAAGAAGACCGATACTATCGATACTACATAAACTTAGGAAACTAATAGATCTTTCAAAAGAAACAACAGGAGACTTGTGTCTGCAAATTAGTAAAATAGAGCTAGAAATATGATGTCTAATTAAGGGTTGAACTTGAATCTGTAAAACTCTATGAAAAAGCAAGACTTCTGGGTTACTCAATAAGCTGGGAATAAGACATTCGACAACACTCAGACATAAAACAATTTAAACACCACAACATTAACACTAAGTGAGAGAAACTACTACGATACTTATAACAAGAGAGATGCCTCTGAATCCACCAAACAATAGTTCGAAGGAACTAAAAAGCAAGTAATTGAAGAATTCTTGAATATTAAGGAAATAAATAAGGACATAAAGCAAACATATAATGGCAGTGACACAATTCAGTCAAATTAGAGCTAAACAAGAAGTTTCAGAAAAAATAACAACATATAGCATTTCAGTCATTAAGTTTAGTTAACTAAGAGCAGCTAAAGAGTTAATAATAATATAAGTAAGATCGATATCAAGTTAGAGAGAAATATTCTTAATGAACTTATCATTGATGATGAAATTGATAAGAAAACTCCAGTTGTCAATAATCCATATTCAAAATGAAATATTATTAGTATTTAATTATTATATAACATTTTTGAATGAAGTAGATAGAAGAAAGATAAAAATTGAAAAGTCTCCTATAGAAATTAAGCCAACATAGCAACTAAGAAATAAGGTAAATTATTAAAATACTATAAAATATATTATAGAGACTTGATTTTTAAAATCCAGATTTCTGGTTCATGAAGGGTTTTGATCACTTCAAAGAGATGCATTTAGAAAGCGCAATCGATTCTTATAGATATGCAATTAGAAAAGTAAGTATATTTAATGTAATGTATATATAGAGTTAAATTCACACAAATTCAATGATAAACTTGGCAAATTGCTATGAATTATAGTAAAGATTCTAATAAGCGATTAAATGGTACAAATATTGCTTGGAAGTAGATTCATACCGCTATGAAGCTTACCTAGGCCTGGCACTTTGCTATCTTAAAGAAGGCAATTCTGAAGAAGCCCTTAAAAACACAGAATAAGGAATAAAAATTCTTAAGGAATTGTAACTTTAAGCCACAAGTGAGAATAAGAAAGAGTTGGAGGATCACTTAGCTTTTGTAAAATACTTGCAAGCTATAAGTTTGAAACACCTCAGGAGATACACGGAATCTGAGAAGATGTATAATTTACTCCTCAAATTCTTCAACAGAGAAGAGGGAAACAAAATTGCCAAATACATATTTGGCATGATTCTAATGCCTATTGAAATTAATAGAAAAGTAAGGTATACATGTTTTGGATTAATAATTATTATATAGAAAATTATGGAGTATGTGGAAGGATTTGAAGGAATTATGGAGCAATATGAATCTGACTAGATAGACAGAAGAAAATTAATGAATTATTACTTAGATCCCTCTGATAAAACGCACAAATACATTTATGATAATTAAGATCCAAAGTGGATAGACAAGCACAGAGCAACTGTTCTTAAAGCTATCATAGTAGATTATAAATTTTATATTATTTGTAATGTACTATCAGGTAGTTATCGTTTTTCTCCAGATTTTAAATAAAGAGACAACGTGAGATAATGGATAAAATGAGTTTAAGACTCTGCACTAAAAATCAACTCTTATTCTTTATTTTATGCTAAAATTAAAATTCTTTGAGAAGAATGAAGTGTATGTGATAGTGAGTGGTTCAATTTTAATGAAAAATCATGAGAGAAATGTAATGCTTCCTCAAACTTATGCTAAATTTAGTGAAGGAGATATCCTGAACTTCCACCAAGACAATTCAGAGATATTTAACTCAGTTGAAACATGGTTTTATTGCTAAGTTGACACTGAAATTGCTATCTTTATATAATTATTTATATAACATCTTTGAGTTGGATTACTTTGAGTAGATATGGAAAGATTTACTTCAAAATGACAAATTAGTGTTGAAATAAGTGCTCTCTTGCCATTAAATGTTCAACAAACTTAATGATCTTACTCTTCATTTTGTAAATTAATATATGATTTATAGAACTCTAATGACTATGGTATTTGAATATTTTGAAACAAAGAAGTTCAACTATGGAGAGATAATACTTACTCAGTCAAAACAAGCTCCCACTAATACGGGTTATAGTGGCTACTACGACAGCAGTAAAATTAGTAAGTTAGGGTAGAGTATCAAGAAGAGGAAGAAGGGAATGAATAATCACAATGACAGCAGTAGCATACTGGCAGCCAATCAGAGTTAAATGAAAACTATCAGTGTCTTGGAGGAAGACCAGCAATTATTCTCAAAATAAAAGACTAACATACAATTCAATAAAGATGTAAGTAATCAATCTATCAATTAATATCATGCAAATATAGAGAACTGAAAATATATTCTCATTGATAGAGAAAGGCAAAGATAAAATTAAAACAAACATTCATGTTAATGAAACCCAGTCAATTTAAATCCTTACAATAGTTTTTAGTTATTTATTAATAATTTGTTGATCGTTATAAAATTATATCCGTTTTTGTAATTAATTTTTTTATAAAATCTTGATAACCATAAGTAATATTGATTTATAATTGAGCCTAAGAGATCTAGTAGGATAGAAGCAATTCAAGCCTCTTAGAAGAAACAAATTCCTTTATAATCAATTGAAAGAGAAGCTGATGGAATTTATATTGTAGATGAGGGTTAGTGCGCAATAGTAAATAAATCAGATAATTTCGAAAGCAAGACACTAAGAAGATGGGATTTCTTTGGTGAATGTGATCTCCTCAAAGTCATTGTAAGTGTATACTATTTTTACACAATTAATTAGGGTAATACATACTTTGGGGATATAAAAGTTACGTCAGAACAGGGAGTAACATGCTTTTTCATATCAAATGAAAATTTCAAAAAGATACCAGTCTATGAATAACATGTTATGAAAATGTATTGTTAAAGCAGAGAAGACATCAGCATGATTGCTTATTTATACTCTAATAGATACGGAGTAGACATCAAATAATACGCAAATTATTATTGATTAATTTCTTTATGGTAATAAACTAATTAATCATAAAGTTAACCATTAAAATTTGTAATATAATTAAAATAAATAAATGATAAAAAAGGATTTCATACCCAACAAGTCAATTGCTACAAATAAAAACAATGCTTAGCATAATGAAGTGCAGACCAGAATAAAAGTTGCGCTTAGAACTAATGCTCTTCATTTAAATTAACTTAACATTAACGTTGTCCTCCCAGAAGTAATACTAGGTTAATTTAATGTAATTTGTAATAGGTCTTTAAAATGACAAACTTAACGAGGCTTGATTTGAGCTACAACAACATCGTTAAGCTCAGTCCTAAAATTGGAGAACTTGTCAATTTATAATAATTATGGCTGAACGACAATCCATTAAGAGAAATTCCAGTAGAAATTTCACAATGCCAAAAGCTTAGAGTAATTTTTAATTTTTTCCTTGTAATTTCTTTTTTAGGAGGTGGACTTAAAGAATACTTTCATAATTTCATTACCAAGAGAACTTGCAAATTTAGCCTCCTTACTTTACGTTAACTTAGATAACTGCCCATTAAAGGAAAGTTTAACGAATACTTATCAGTCTGGAATGGTGACTATACACTCAGAACTAAGGCGAAAAGAAGACAGGAAACTTTATAAGGAGAAGGTCTTTGATACTCTTACAGAATGGATATACCCCAGTCAACCAAAAGAAGAGGTTTTCGATAAGCTTGAGTTACTCTTTGAAAGTTTGAAAGATTGCAACACAGAAATGCTTAAAAAGCTTCATTAAATTAAAAATTAATGTGTGAATTAAATAAATTATTCATTTAAATGTGAATATTAATCATCGTAACTGCTAAATGCTATTCCCAGTAAAGTTCTAAGACATTGATCCTTAAATAATTAGAGAAAAACTTTTTAAGCTTTACAAAGAAGGAATTGCTAGAGAAGATATTGCCAAAATACAACTTAGATTGAAAGGACACTTCTTAGATGAACCTCTTGAAGTTGTTGTGAAACTTGCAACTGATATATTCTAAAATGTTCAAGATTAAAATACTGTTGATGTAAGAAATACTAAATTAACAAGCTAACTTAATTTCATAGGAATTCTTTAGATATAAATCGCACATATTTAACACATCACTTTCGGAATTGACTGCTCTTAGACTTTTACAAAATCTGAAGGCATACAAAGCTTTTAAAAGACAGGAGAGAATCGAGACAATCGAATATCTCAAGAATTAAATTGACAACCTTTATGCAGATGAGAGTAATCCAATTGTTTATGATTAATGAAAATTCTATAGAAATAAAAGAAGAAAAACTTAGAGAGTATACAGATGGTTTAGTTAAGCATCTTCTTCGTACTTCATTAATTTTGGAGTTTTCTAAGAGATTGAAAGCATTCATGCCAAAGTACAACGAGCTCAAGCATTTCAATGCAGAAAACATTAGTTAGGCTTTTCTTCAAGAATTATAGTCATAAAATGGATAAAACCCTGCTAAAACAATGGGTGGTGCAAATACTATGACTTTTTATTGAATTAATTTTTAGTTTATTAAATTAATGAATTATTATAATAATTAAAATGATAAAGAATTGTTTAGTTAATTTGTCACCACAACCATACTTCAAACACTCTAGGTCTCTTATTTCTTAAACTAAGAGATTCTATGAAAGAATGTCTACTGAAGAGTATTTGGTAAACACTCGAAGATCAATGACAAACTCAGAACTCTAGAAAACCAGACTCAACCCAATCTTAGAAGCAAGTAAATAGTAATCTTTTGAAAGTAACTTATATTCTAGATCATATGAGTGATTGCAACTTGAGATTATACGGAGTTCCTTAAATACCAATAGAAAGACGCTTTGACTTTTTGTTAGATGAATGTGCTAAACACGAACCAGATATTATCTTCATTCAAATGGATCCCATGCATTATCTAACTAGATAGAGGTTTGCATCTCATAAATGCGCTCTGTATGAGTAAGTGAATATAAATTGTGTAGCTATAATTTTATTTCAGAGTTGAAGACTATGATAAAAAAGCAATAGATAATTTCAACTTTCCCTATCCAATGACTTGGGAAGAAGCAGTAGTTAATCTTGTTGTATTTGATATGCTGAGAGCAAATCAAATTCATATGAAATTAGACTACACCAAAGGTCTATCAACTTACGCTTATCCAGACTTACAAGATGTAAGAACTCATGATAACTTGAAAGATAAATTCGTCGAAGCAATTACTGATTATGTTGTTTGTGATAATTGGAGTCCTTACTATGAAATAAATCAAATTTTGTACAAAGGCTTGATGGGAAAACATAAAGTTGTATTGGGAGACATGCCAGAAGTTCTATTAAGATAAATTATTGGTAATAGTCTAAGCTTGGAAGATGTCAAAGATATCTTTAAATTTACATTAGAATAAATATCGAAAGCCAAAGTTCCTTTGACTATGTAGACTGCTACAATTACTTATTTTTCACATATTTTCCTGATGCCCAAGGATCTTTATATGACTTCTATGCTTAGAAATATATGTTAGGCAGCTCATTCAAAACCCCAAAACCCCTGAAGTTGTTTGATTGAGTTTTTGATTGATGAAAGTAGACTATTAACGCATGCTTTATTAGGGTTTTGATAGGGTTTATGTAGGGGTTTATGGTTATAATGTAATATAAATTAGTTTGTAATGCAAGTGTTTTATTTTTATTATTCACTCAAACAGTACTTTAGCATCATGAGGCAGCTTTCTAAATTTTATCTCTCCTATCCAACTTATAATTTAGTCTATTGTATGGTCAGCTCTGTGATTTGGCTTAATAATTATCTAGTCAGCCATGTCTTTCATTCTACCTTTTATCTTATTCTAGTCTAGATATTGCTGTATTCTCTGTTTTGAATCTTTCTCTCTTTTGCAGCTATAGTAATCATTTCTTGCCATATCGAATTCACAAATAATTGCTGCTAGAGCCCATATATCCCACTTAATATCACCATCTCTTCAGTCCTCTCTTTCTGGAAAGTGTCCAGGAGTACCATACACGTTGCCAAGTCCTGAAGCTTCAACTCTCTATGATCTATTGAAATCTATTATTACTACTCTGAGAGGTGAAAAGTCAAGCATTATATTCTCAGGCTTCAAATCTCTATGAACATATCCAAGAGTGTGCAGCTCCTCAATGCCTTTGCAAACATTTGTAAGAATAAGAGGTAACTACTTTGGTGTCCTTTAATCTTAAATGTAGTCTCTTAATGCCATTTAATATAGAGGAAGACGAAAAGCTACATGATCTTGAGCAAGCAGAATACCATCGAGCTTTATTATAAATCTGCACTATCTATCTCTTGACTTCGAAAGTGCTTGGTATTCATTTACGAATTCCATTTGATGCTTGTTATCGCATTTGAAGTAGTTGAATGGATATATCTTGTATGCCGAACTACTTATCTGTTATGACTTTCTTCTCAAATTTATCCTCAAGGATAATATAACTTTCTTTACAATCTTTAAGGTCAATTATATTCAATATTGGAAGTTTAAGTGCATGCATCTTAAGAGTGATTTTTACTATCTCTGAGGCTGGGAAGTTTCTGACTGCTTTAATAAGTTTATTTTCTTTCTTACTCTTTGTTCCAAAGTTTCTAAAGGGTCTCTTGGCTTTCTTTTTTAAAGGAAGACTCACCAGTCTCTGGATCTATTACTTCAAACTTCTTGCCATGATGGTTTTATAGATGAACTTTTAGATCCCTTGAATGATTGTATTACTTATTGCAGTAAGGGCAGAAATATTTTCCATCTATCTTATCATGCTTAAGATAGAGCTTGCGCTTGTTAGAATGCTGCTCTAAGATATGACGCTTAAGAGCAGATTTATAAGTGAAGTTCTTCTCACACTCCTCACATAAATGTAATGCTTTTATATCTTTTTTCTCTTCCTCCTCTTCAACCATTTTCATAGGAACTTCGCATTAAATTTCTTAGCTCTGCATTTCTATTTAACAACTGAATTGCTATTCAAAGTCTGATACATAAAGTTAGAAAATTTCAGGTTCGTACTAGGTAGAGGCATCGCAAGTCTCAATTTTCTTTTGATTCATGAAAGAAAGTTTTTGCTGGCTTATACCAAGCAATGCCGCTTTTCTAAGTAAGTTACCGCTCATTTTATAAATACTATTAATAATTATACAAGCTATTTAAATTCTACCTTTATACAAGAGTAAGAGCATATTCTCAAAGGTTTAGAGGGTTTTAATGAGAACAGAGTACGAGACATTAGTTTTATATTTCTTAGATTTAGTGATAATTTTAAAACTAATTCATCCATTTTATTCATTAAAATGCACCTAAATGTGTTTTGTGAAGTTAGGTGGTGCTCCTAAAGCTGTTCTTGTAAATTTAGGAGGGGAGATTTTAAAATTCAATTTTTTTAATGCACCTCCTAATACGGTTTTGAACTTTAATATAGCCACCTAATTAAGTTTTAAATAAATTAGGAGCACCACCTAATTAAATTAATTATTATTAGGAGCAATTTAATGGAGAAAGTTTGATAAAAATGGAAGTCAAACTTTGAAACTTGGAGAAAGTTTTTCCATCTTTCTCTTACTATCTTATTCAGGTTGACCTCCAGTTGGATCTCTCTATTTAGGAGTAAAATTTTAGTAAGTTTAGAATGGATATCCATAATTTTAAATTTCATAAACATTTATAGAAAGTGGAAGCAAGATGGAGTCTAATGAATGATGCAATGAAGAGAATACAATCTCAAGAATTGATAGGAAAATTTCGAAGTAAGGAGGACCTCTATAGATATTTGGTATAGGAAGGTAAGCTTTTATCAAATACTAATATATTAACCATAGTTGGATTGTTCTTGCCAACTTAGGAAGGAACAAAAATATCATTCTTAAAAGCCTTACTAAGTGAAGAGAAATAAGCTTTTAAGACCAATGAAATAAAGATGATTGAGATACCTAACTACCCTGAAATCTCAGTGACAAATCTCTATGATGATGCTATGAGTGATCTAGATGTTGCTCTGTACCTACCATCAAAGTTACAACTCTCAAATAAGTTACCAGAGAGAAACTTCTTCTTTGGAGTTCTTGGAACTCTTAAGGCAGAGTACTTAAGTGAAGTAATTTAAGAAGCTCATAAGAAACGCTACAGCATCTCTCCTGAAGAGAAAGAGAAGCAGGGAATCAAAATCAGTGACTCATGGCTGTAGGAACTGCAGAAGCATCCATTCATCTCAAGTAAACATAGACTTCTAACTTTATAGAAAAACCTGGTACTGCTATATATTTGATGAAAAAGCGCAGCAAATTAAACAGAGAGAGAAAGTCTCAAGTAAAGCATGAATTGAGTAAGAGACTCTTCAAGATTTATAAAAGCCAGAAGAGATGAACATAGATGCAGGCGCTGGCACTAAGAGAAGAAACATGGGCCCAAGCAAGCCTTAAGAGGAAGAAAAGAAAGAGAAGCCAAATCCCTTTACGGGCAAATTTAATATGTGAACTTATTCATTCGTTTAAATCTAAAACTTATTTATAAACACAAAATCTCCCTTCTCTTGCGCATACTTTTGCTTTATCATCGCTGACTCTTTTAGCAGCACTCTTAATAAAATCTACTGTATCTATCTTCAGATCGTGTATCAGATGATAGAGCAGAAGTTTCTTGTAGTGGCCTTTTAATAGGCCCCAATATAGTTCAATTCCATTGAATTGAGGGCTATAAGGAACATTAAATACAGGTGTTATGTTTAGCCTTTCATATTCTCTCCTTGAGTCTTTAGTTTTATGAACTGATAAGTTATCAACAAACAGGATAATTTCTTGTTCAGCATACTTATCTCTTAGCTATTGCAAAAATTTAATTTATTATTCAGTCTTAATAGAGCGAGGGTGGATAACATAAGTCTCAAGCCCACTATCTTCACTGATTCCACCAAGGATTGCATGAGTTTATACCTTAACCTTTTGATCATAAACTTCTATGTTGCTGTACCTCTTATACCATGACCTCGATATGAAGGTATTAAACGTTAATACTGCCTCATCAGCATGTATGAACTTTATATTATGCTCTTAAGCCCTCTGCATTTAATCGAATATATGATTTAAATTATCCTTATAAAATGGAAGATTAAAGTCGATCACTCTCTTAATGCGATTGACTGTCTTGTAAGATATACCATTCTTTTATAGATATTAGCTTTGGATTATGCAGAGATGTGTAGCTCAGGAAATTGGCGATGAAACATCACAGCCCTCTAGGCCAGAGAGAAATGAGCCCTGTATTTTAGAGTCTTATCATTAATAAGATAATCGATATGATGCTACTAGAATTTTAAAGGTCTTTTAGGCTTAGAATTAAGATGCTATCTCTTTAAATTCAATCCTAATAGACAGTGTGACCTAACAGTAGCAGGAGATTTATGGAGCAGTCTTGCAATAGATGTGTAATTTTGAATAGGTATGAGTTGATCACTATAATCATTACATCCATAACACAACTTAAATAATAAATCTATATATTCACTGTCATAAACTGATCCCAAACCTCGCATATTCTCACTTAAATTAGTGATATTTAAACCTTATACCCCTACATAAATCCTATTAAAACCCTAATAAAGCATGCGTTAATAGTCTACTTTCATCAATCAAAAACTCAATCAAACAACTTCAGGGGTTTTGGGGTTTTGATTCTTGCTTAGCATTTGTTGGTACACCACACTTTTCCCCAATATAGTTTTATTGGAAACCTCCTCCTTATGGAATAAATTATACATAAGCTACTAAGATACCAAAGAGATTGGAAAATGAGACAGATGAAATGCTTATTGAAAAACAGGCTATCCTTGATGTTTTATTAGACACCAGAGTTTGGGGAGAGAAATACATCACCAATCCATTACTCAATATATATATTAATTTATTATAGGATTAAGCTTAAAATATAATCCATTCCCATACATTGAACAAGACCTGACAAAGATCAAAGAAGCAGATCTGAAACATTACAAGAAGCATTTCTATATTAATTTGAAGAAATATCAAGCATTTAGAGATAAAGTTGTTCATCCAGATGCTTATCTAAGAATCGAGGAGGTTGAGAGATCTATAGAGAGACTTGGTGATATTAAAATGCTCCCAAGAATATGATGGAATAAATAATATGGTAATTAAATCATTTCATATTAAATTAATTGTCAACATGTGAAATGTTGATCACTATTAATAATATTTATATTCAACTATCATTCATATAAAAATTAAATGTAATAAATTGTTTCTATTTAATAATATTGCAATTATTATAATTTTCTATGTCTCATATATTATTATTATTATTATTAAAATTAATTTGACTTTAAAAATATTTGTTATATAGGCTATTTAATATATAAAGTAAAAATTCTTAAATTATCGTCGATATTTCATAATTAATGTTCAGTTGGAAAATCTTAATATACGAATTAAGGAAGTATTTCACATATATTTTGGCTTCTTTGAGATATTTTAATGCAATTAAAAAGTAAAAATACTACTGGTTTTACCGTAAATATTAAAGTAAATTAACTTTTTAAGGCTTCAATGTAGATAGAACTGCGATAATTTTATTAGTTATCTTAATAGTTTATTGATTTCTTCCAAATCAATTTTTTAGTAGAATATTAAATTAATAACATTTTTAATGTATGTCAATTTCCAAAATCCAAACTTGGAACTTATGACTTGAACTTCTTGTCCTTATCCTGACTAAAATTACCAGTGAATAAATTGGGTGCATTAAACATATCCTGCTGTGAATCATTGTTATGGAATGTGCCAGTAGCTCCGCCTCCATTTATAGTTCCCATTTAGTTTTAAGAAACTTATCTGCTTTTCTTGCCCTTCTTTCTGCGTTTGGTAGTGCCATCTTTACCTCTGAATTCTTGTTAAAGCATTTAGTTGTAATTGTTTGAAATTACTGACTCTAATTCATCTCTGTCATCTTCTTCTCCATAGCCATCATTTAATGTAAATTAATCATATAAAATTGAAGAGAGCAGGCTCATTTTAGAACTTGTTTGTTTAAGTTACTCTGAATTTTGTTTTATCATCTGTTTTGCGTGAAGGAGCTGCTTATCTTGCTCTCACTGTGGGCTCCAATCTAATTTCAATAATAAATAATTAGTGAAAACTTATAATCTCTGGAGATAAATGGATTCAAGACCTTTAACTCTTAATTTGTTCTTTGACTTAAACTGACTCTAGTTGCTTCTGCCACTCTATCTACTCTAGTTATCCCAGTCGCTATATTAAATAAAAATAACCATACAAATATTGAGTTTGATCGGCTCCGGCCATAGGTCTTCTCGCAGTACCATTCATCCGCTCTAGATCTTCCATTCTAAGAGTGTTTTCTTCACTTTCCCTTTGATTTTATACAAAAATTTATAGTAGAATAATTTAGCATTCTTGGCATATTCTAAGCGAATTAAGATTCCTGTGTGCGTGAATGCTCACTTTGAGGCACGAAATTACTGTTTGCATTATTGTCTCTGTAAAATCCACTGACTGAATTAGCTATATTGGCAAGTTTCATGTCTCTTTCTGACGGCTTTGATCCATTCAAGTTGTACTTGTACCTTTCATCCATTGAAATCTATGATCTACCATCCATCCCGTTTATATCGAGTTAAGTGGTGCCACCCATTAAGTTGTTCTTTTATATATCTAGTGGCTTGTTTATCATACTCTTGTTTGAGATCATGTCTTTGTCTAGTTTTGGAGGTGCAAAACCGCCACCAACTCGCTTTACTCTTGAGGGTTGTCGTGCTCTTACTGTCATTCACAAAAAATTATCAAGTTAACGAATTCATTTTTTATGTGGCTCTTTTATATTCCATCTCTTTAGCTGCCATTTCCTCCAAATTCAGAGGTCATATCATCACCATTCATCATACTAAATTTTAATAGAATTTATTAAGACGAAGCAATTTTGATATAAGTTTAGGATTTTAGGGTGGCTTCTTGTACATACCAGACATCTTAGTGTTAGAAGCTTCTCTCATGATAGTTGAAGGTTTCGCATTTAGCATTAAGTTTAATTAACTATTTTACTTTTCCTTCATTTTTTTCATCTCAAGCAATTTATCGTATTAAACAACAACAAAAAAACATCGAACTAAAATTATATTTAACCATTAGTTTATTGCTAGGTGATGCCACCATAAGCTTTAGCCATTAGTAACTCCCTGTCTATATCAATAGCTTCCTTTGTTTTCTTCTTCTTCTTTTTCTTTTTTTTCATTTTCCTGTCAGGCATGTATGAGAATTCACTCTCTAACTCAATTTCTTCTGGAACTTTAATCTGCCTTTGCATGTTTCTTTTGGCTTTATTTTTAATAGCTTCTACTTCATTGAATCTTTAGTTTGCAGCATTGTAGTTGCTTGGTGTATCCTCCATTAATGAATCCACTGAGGTATTTCCACCTTCAGAGAAAGGCTAGTCTCCAGCTAGTTGATCAATTTCTCTTGCAATATCATCATCATCAAAGTCTTCCTCTACTATCTAATCAATTTTGTTTTACATTCTTTGATGCTCACTTAATGCATGTTTATTCAAAGTAGATTTCTTACGAGGATCGTTGGGGTCTAGGTCTTGAATTATCTCTAAATCTTCAATTTCATCCATGAGTTGTGCAAGAGAGTCTTAAGTATCTTTTCTCAATAAACCTGTTCTGAAAATCTTAGGTATTTCCCCATCATCTTCCAATAAGCGCTTGTTGAACACCATGAAACCCTTTTTATTCTTAATGTTTCCATTATTGTCAATCAAGTACCCTTTCTGATTTACTTTTCTGCCCTTGTCATCAACAAAACCATCTTTAGTTCTTTTCAGTATAGGGTTGCCTACTGGATCTCTTTCAAAGTCACCTTTGATGTCGTCAATGTTGAACTTTAGGAAGGGGAATAGCTTAGGTATTTCATTGTCTTTAGAGAGACAGTACTTTTCGAATATAATCTTTCCATCTTCATCTATGACATTGCCTTGATTGTCAACTAAGTAGCCTCTATTATTGATTTTTCTGCCTTTCTTATCAACCATATTGTTATCTTTGTCTCTTCTGATAATGAAGTTGCCATTTCTGTCTTTATCAAGACTTCCCATGACATCCTTCAAGTCGAATTTCTTTCCTTTATAGTTGAACAGGAGAGGCACATCACCGCCTGTTTTATTCATGATTTCTTTGTTTAGCTTGACTCTCCCTCTCTTATCAATTAAATTGCCATGCTTATCAACAAGGTATCCTTGCTCGTTGACTCTTCTGCCTAACTTGTCGATTTAATTTCCATCGCCATCTTTTCTATTCCAGGTTATCTCGTTGCCATCTTTGTCTCTATCGAAGTAGCCTCTGACATCATGAATGTTGAAGTTAAATCTTTCTAGGTTGAAAGGTGCAGGTAGTTCACCACGCTCATCCAAATCATTCACAGAAACACAGAAACAATTATATATAATACAATATAATATAATAGATCTGTAAACAATTACAGTAAATTGAGGATCTTTATTAATTTAAAATTTTACATACAGAAGTTCTATTTCTGATAATATATGATTTTGAAACAAAAATATTGATCATTAATTAATGTCTAAAAATATATAAAGCCTTTGAAAATGCAAATATTAGGGATTTTTTAAAAAAATTAATAATTTACTTTATTTTTTAAATAATGATTGAAGTCAAATATCTTCCTGCCATTTTCTCTTTCGACGATGTCTCCAGTTTCTTCATCAATCAAATAACCCTTCTTGTTTACTCTATTGCCATCTTTATCTATAAGTTCTCCCTTTTAATCTTGCAGAATCACTGGGTTTCCTTTGTCGTCCTAGTCAAACTGACCAAATACATCATTAACATTGAATCTTTTCTTTTCAGGATCCTGCATGTTCTATATTCTAGTGTCTTCATCATCATCACTATCTGGCTCACCAAGTTCACTTGGAATCTGTGATCTGTAGGTTTCTTCATCATTTAGGTTTTCTGGTTTAACAAGAATGGGGTCAATATGATCGATTTCGTCTTCAAGTTTACTAAGATCCTCATCTGGCTTCTTTGTTTAGTCAAACATTTGATTTGGCCCATTAATAGCATTTAATAGTATATTTAAACTTTGTAATGATTTTCTTCTTCAAAGAGCTCAGTTTCTTAATGACTGTGTTCTGAATGATTCTCAGTAATATCCATTTACTAATTCTTTAGATTTTCTGTGATGTGTGACTCTTCTTAAATGCTATCAAGTTTATTCACATCATTAAGAGGCATTTAGCTATCATTAAGGAGCATGCTATCTCCAAGACCATCGTCATCATTCATGCCTGTTTGATTGAGTAAGTTTACATCATCATCGTCAATATTCTCTTGGAATTTATCCTTTCTACCTCTCTTCTTACTGCTCTTTTCTTTCTTTCTCTTGTTTTACTGCGATGAATTCAATAATTCATCATCGACCTTAGATGTTGCAATGCCTCCGTTGAATCGCTGAGAGTTTCTCTAATTAGCAAGGTCTATATTATCTGGAGTTTTTGCTCTAAATCTAGAGTTGAAATCTTTATCATATTCTAAGCCTGACTGTAATGGCTGACCATATTGCTAAATTTTAGGGTAATTAAACTTAAAGTGACTATTATAATGTGATATAAAGTATTATTTTAATCTCATAAAACTTTTGTTTCAATTTAATCAGGATTAAGAGTCTTTTTGGGAAGTGTACCAGGCTCTGCATAACAGTTGTCTGGATAGTCATCATATCCAATCGGCACACTAAATATGTTCACATCATCAATGTCTTTCCTTTTATTTGGTGATTTCTTTAGCAATAGTTATTCATTTTTATATAATAAATAATGAATATTGCTCTTTTTCTTCTTCGTTATCACTATTGAGACCTCTCTGATTTCTTAGCTCATTCAAAACCCCAAAACCCTTTCAGTAGTTTGATTGAGTTTTTGATTGATAAAAATAGACTATTAGTGCATACTTTATTAGGGTTTTAATAGGGTTTATGTAGGGGTTTAATGTTTAAATATTAGTATTTTAAGTGAGTATAATAAGCGAGTTTTTAAAATAATTCACACAAACATAAGCTTAGAGTCATGTGACAGTTCTCTTTATTTTATCTTTCTAAGTTGATGTTTGATTGTTTCTATTGTTTGTTAATTCTCTTAGCTTGGTTTGATAATAGTTGAGTATTCAAGTTCTCTGAGGCCTCCATTTATTTTTATTTTTATCGAGATATTGTTTGATTCTCTGCTTAGAATCTCTCTCACCCCTGCAGCTAAAGTAATCGTTTCTTGGCATGTCGCTCTTCATTATTATTACTACTGCTAGAGCCCAGATATCTCATTAAGTGTCTCCATCTCTCCAATCCTCTCTCTCTGGGAACTATCCAGGAGTGCCTTATACATTTCCTTATGCAGAGGCTTACACTCTTTGAGCTCTGTTGAAGCCAATAATATACACTCTAAGAGGCTGAAAGTTCATCATGATGTTCTCTGGCTTTAAGTCTCTATGAACATAACCAAGCTTGTGAAGCTCTTCAATCCCCTCCACTATCTGCTATACTATCAAGCTAATTTATTTCTGACATCTATGTCAGATAAAAATTCTCTGTAAGTCATTTCTTATAAAGGAAGCCTGAAGGCTACATGATCTTTACCAAGTAAAATAGGATCAAGCTAGATGATATGCCTGCACTCATTTTACTTTGCCTTTTAAGAGCATAATATTCATTAGCAAATTCCATTTGGAACTTGTCATCAGCAAGAAGTAATTGAAAGGATATATCTTGTAAGCATATTAGTCATCAGTAATTACTCTCTTCTCAATTTTATCTTCAAGAGTAAGGTAGCTTTCTAAGAAAGAATCTAAGTCAATAATTTTTAATATAGGAATCTTCATTGCCTCAATTTTAACCATGATTTTATTGATCTCAGAAACTGTAAAAATTCTTGACTGCTTTCTTCATTTTTACTTACTTCTAAACTTCAACTCTAAGAGACTCCACTGGGTTTCTTGATCTTCTCTTTTAGAGGAATTTATTCCCTGTAGGTTCATGAATAAAGACAAAACTTTAATTGTTCTTTTTTCTTTAAGTGCACTTTGAGGTCTCTAGTATGAGAATATGGCTTCTCAAAGAACTCACAGACATATTTCCCATCTTTCTTTTAATGCTTGAGATATAACCTTGGCATATCGTTGTGTATATCTC
>ARYC01005558.1:0-19606 GCA_000711775.1 Oxytricha trifallax | reverse complement strand
CCAATGTGTAGATTAAGCTAATACTGCGTTCACTCAATAGACAATCTCTCCTCTGTCTCTGACCACCGACTGTGTGTTCTCAAACGGCTTCCTTCTTGTTCGCACACGAATGTCTCCTCTAGAATACGAGTGATTTCTGACTTCTCTGTATTGGTTGGCCCGTATATCCAGATGCTGTGAATCTTACTGTTCTTGCGCTTGATTAGGAGCTCATACAGGGCATTGAGAATGTGGTGGTAGCCGAGTGCTTTTAGATCGGCATCCTGGGGGTACTGGAGCCATCACCGTTTTTTTGAGATCGGTAGTGTATTCTTGGAGAGATGTAATGATTGGTACTCTCTCTCTAATGGCAACTCCGGGCTTCTGGATCACTTGATCGGCGTAGTTCATTGAGCTGTATGCCTTGGCAATGGCTACTAGCTAGGTCACATCGCCTGAATTTTGCGAATGAACTCCTCCTTTGACTGTGCTCCCCCTGAAAGCCCCTCGATCATGAAGTCATAGGTAACATCGGCAGCACCTCTAGAACCGCGCTCCTGCATGTATGATTCCGTCGTAGTGGTCTCCGGTGTGCTGATTCCATTGTAGTTCTACAAATTGGCAAATTTATATATGAATTATATATAACATTTGCGGTGGACCACCAAAAACTCCGGCCAGACCACCTGACCACTTTTTAACACATTAAATCTTATATTAATTAATAAAATTTTAAATATAAATCTAATTACACTTACTAATTCTCCTAATTCATGACAGTTATAATTAATTACTTTTAAATGCTTTTAATCTCTAATTACAATTTCCTATTTTTATCTATTTTATCAATATTTGCCGTGTGAATTGGTCATTTTCATTTTTTATTTGTAACATATCATTATATATATTATCTAAGATCAATTAACTTTGTTATAAATAAAACCACATCTTTTAGTATTAATTATTTGAAGAATTATTAAAATAAAATTTTATTATCGATATTATATTAATAATATATTTGGTTTATCTATAAAATATTACATCCAGTTTTCCGAAATAATTAAGTACTATTCCAATTTAAACTTGAATTCATTAATAATGACTACTATTTTTGTACTTTACAATGAATGAATTCAAACATTTCCTCAGTTTTTTCTCCTTGACTTTACAAAACTTCAATGTCTATTAAATTATAATTAGATAATAAATTTACTAAATTTCAATATTCTTTTCAAAGAATAGATAGAAAAATAAAGAAATTTTCTAAATAATAAAAAAGAGTTTTTTTATTATATTGTGTAAAAAGAATCTCCTGAGAAACTATTATTTTAAATGCAAATTAAAGTGTAGTCAAAATGGGGGAGAATAATTTTTTTTCTAACATAATTTATCTTTACATTAAGAACATATGGGAGTAGTCTTTGAAGTTATTATTGTTGTAGTTATAGGATATTTAGTTGAAGAATTGTCATTAAACTATTGTGCTCACATCATTATAATTTTAGGTAATTTAAGATACCTGATGTTTATGAAATCCAATATATTGAAAGTTATATACTACGTTTTGCTTACTAAGATCAACCAATTTCTGATTAAATGTTAATTGTAATATTGAAAAATTAATAAACTTGAAAATCGTAGGATGCCATGTTAAATAGAGGAGCTTAAATATTTTATAGACAATCAAAACCCCTTAGTGAGGTTTATAAGTGCTTTGATTAGTAGGGTAAAGTTAGGGTTATATTAGGGTTAGTAGAGAAAAGGCAGGTTTAATGTGACTTTAATATGTATTTTATGAGTATTAGTTTAATTATATCACACGAATTTTACTTACTTGACTTTGTTATACCTCTTGAATCTCTCTTTCTTTAGTTGTTCGAGCATATTATCTAAGGATTTTCTTGGATATGCTTGAGCTTTTACTATTATCTTCTCTACAATCTTCTTTATTTCTTAGCATACATCATCTTGTTTTATGTGCTTCTCAGCTAGATTTATTGATTATTTTTATATTTTGTATTAATGTAAGTCACGCTTTCCATATCGCACTCTAATATTATTGCAGCTACTGCCCAAATATCCCACTTAATAGAGCCATTAGTCCATTTCTCTCTGATTGGGAAGTAATCTGGAGTACCAAGTACTTTTGCTAAGGTTACAATCTCTTATCTTAAGGCTCTATTAAAATCTATTACGACTACTTCTAAAGGACAAAGGTTAAGCATAGCATTTTCAGGCTTCAAATCTCTATGAACATTTCCAAGCTCGTGAATTTCCTAACCACCCTTCATCAAATTAGATAGAATATCATTCAAGTCATCTAGGTATCTGTTTTAATATAGATAATCTCGGAGAGTCATTTCAAACTTTTTTAGCCATAGTGTGATGAAACCAAACCCTAAAATAACACCATCTAGCGCGAGCAAATTATTGCAATCTTTTTTCTAAGCATCTCTGAGTACAATATATTCGTTAGCAAACTCATTTTAATACTGCTCGTTTTTAAGGAGATAGCTGAAAGGATATACCTTATAGGCATAGTCATCAACCACTATGAGTTTTGCTTTAGCAGGTACGTTTATATGTAAGTAGTTTTCAATTCAACTGCTAAGGTCTGCTGCATTTAGTGCATGAATATACATGGCTCTCTCTTAAAAGCATGCTAAAAAGATATTACCAGCAGGTTGATTCATTAATTCTATTCGCTACTGCCTCTTGAGCTTCTCCTGCTGATCTTTTTAAGTCTCAAGAGTATTAGACTTTCTTTTAGTGGGCAATAATTTCTAAGTTTCTATATCTTAAATCAAAAATTCACTTAGGTGATGCTTCTGCATATGCTTCTTAACTTTAGCTGAGTGAGTATAAGACTTCTCACAAGTTGTGCATTAGTACCTGCCATCGATCTTATCATGCTTAAAATAAGCCTTACCAGAGTGAACTTCTTTCATTTGTCTCTTCAAACTGGAATCAGTAGAGAAAAGATTTTAGCAGTCTTAGCATTCAAATGTTTTAATCTTTTAAATCTGAAGCAGTTCCTTTTCTTCCTCAACATCTTTTATCAATGTTTAAACTTCTATCTCAGCTTTCTGATTCATGTTTTAAACCTATATAATAAAAATATGTGCTTCAAATTCAATAGCTCTTAGCTCTGCCTCCCTCTCAATATATATATATATATAAATAACTTCTTGTTTCTTGGTTGAACCAAAGTTAAGATTGATTGACCTGCTCCTAAAAGTGCTGCTCAACGATTTAAGTTGACCGCCATGTTTAAATTCAAATTTAAATTTCTATTATAAAGCTAAAAACCTCTATGGCTATTGCTGGACTATATAGGAGTTGCTACAGCATTAATGATGGTTTGATATCAGCTTTAATACTTCATATTTATACTAAGTTTATTACTATAATTTTTGTAATTTTACTCTTAATAATTTTGATTATGGTACCAACTCAGATAAAGTTCAGGTTGGTACTGGTACCAATTAAGTTTTGAACAAGATTGGAATTTTTCCAGTAAAACCTCACTGGATTAAAACTAGGTACTAATTAAGTATTGGTACTATTAAATTGGTACCAATTAACCATAAACGGATTTAGTACCGGTACTAATTAAATTTAAACAAATAATGTACTAATTAAAAGGAACTAAATTGATAAAAATGGAGCTCCATCTCTGAAGTTTGTTACAGCTTCTGCGAACTTTCTCCACTTATCTTTAGAAGGTTGACCTCCTTTAAAATGCCCATATTTAATAAAACTCCGTTAGTCAATTAAGAATGAAGATTGGGGATAAAGATCAATAAAATTAAAATATATTTATTATTGGCTGAAATTAAATATAATTAGGCTAAAAACAAATTTACGCACCCTGATGGTTTATTTTATAGAGACAATTATTCGAGCAAATGGTTTTGATAATTAGCCAAAATTTTAATTATTTAAGCCAATAATAAATTTATTTTTAATTTATTAATCTTAATCCCCAATCTTCATTCTTAATTGACAAACGGGGTTTTAGTAAGATTTTAAAGGATAGGATCCAGAAGTCTATAAATTAAAACTTGAAATTCATTAAAAGGAAGAGGAACAAAGATGGAATCATTCCATGAACAAATGAAAAGGGTTGAGGCTCAAGAAATGATCTCAAGATTCAGACGCAAGGAGGATCTCTATCGATAACTTACTTAACATAGGAAAATAAATTGATTTTAATCAATGATGTATACAGTTGTTCTATTCCTTCTAACGATGGAAGGTACTAAAATATCATTCTTAAAAGAAATTCTCTGCGAGGTGAAGAAAGCTCTTAAAAACAAAGAAATCAAACTGATTAAAATATCTAACTACCCAGAGATTTTAGTCACAAATCTCTACGAGGATGTAATGAAAGATGAGGAAGTGGTTATTTACCTTCCTAGCAAGAAGTAAATCTCAAATAAGTTACCTGAAAGAAACTTATTCTTTGGTGTTCTTGGTACAATAAAAGAGGATTATTTGAGAGAAATTATAGAAGAGGCTCATAAGAACGCTACTCCATTTCTCCTGAAGATTAAGAGAAGCAAGGCATACTAATAAGCGAGACCTGGCTCGCAGCACTTAAGAAGCATCCATTACTCTTTAGTAAGCTTTGATTTATAACTTGTTAGGGAAACCTGGAACTGGCATATTTCTAATGAAAGAGAATGCAAAGGTTCACAGAGAGAGAAAGTCTCAAACAACTAATTAAGTTAGCAGGAGACTTTATAATGAAGTTTTAAAGCCTGATGAAATAAACAAAGATGCTGGTGCTGGTACAAAGAGAAGAAACATGGGCCTAGTTTAGCACCAGAGGAAGAAAAGAAAGAGAAGCCTAATCCTTTTATGGGATAATTTAATATGTGAATAATTCATTCATTTAAGTTTAACACTTATTAATAAACATTCATTCTTCCTTTCCTTGCACATATCGGAGTCTAGTCTTTACCCACTCTCTTGCAAATACTCTGTATTAAGTCTACTGTGTCGATTGGTAGATCATGCATTAGGTGATACAGCAAGAGTTTCTTGTAGCGAGTCTTAATCTCACTCCAATATAATTCGATTCCATTAAACTGAAGACTGTAAGGTACGTTATACACAGGAGTTATCTTTTTCTCTTCATAAGCTTTCTTAGTTTCCTTAGTCTTATGAACTGAGAGGTTATCAACAAACAGGATGATCTCTGATCATTGTACTTATCTCTTAGCTTATGTAAGAACTCTATATACTGCTTTCACTTAATTAAGCGAGGATAAATAACATAAGTTTCTAAGCCTGAATCTTCACTGATACCCAGCCAAAATTGCATGAGAGACAACGTTAATCTTTTAGTCATACACTTCTATATTATCATACTTCTTGTACCAACACTTATTAATAAAGGCGTTGAACGTAAACACAGCTTCATCTGCGTGTATGAACTTGATGTTGTTATCAATAGACCTCTGCATTTAATCATATATATAGTTTAAATTATTACTATAAAATGGCAGAGTAAAGACAATCAATCTCTTCACTATGTTGACAGTCTTGAAGGTAATACCATTCCTTCAATAAATATTTGCGATAGTCTATGGCGAGATACTCATGTCAGGAAACTTGCGATAAAACATCACAGCTCGCTAGTCAAGTGGGAAATGTGCCCAATAGTTAAGAGTCTTAGAATCGCAGAGATATTCAATATGCTGCTAAGGGAACTGTTATTCTCTTACAGGATGTAATCAAGAACCACAATTGAAATGATAAACAGCTAGTAAGAAGTGATACCTTAGAGTCGAAGTACTCTTAAACAATAGCTTTGCAATCGCACAATAATTCATCACTGGTTTGAGTTAGTCTATATTAAAACTCGCACCATACCTAAGCTTAAGCAGTAAATCTAAATATTTCTCATCATAAATAGACCCTAAATTTCGCTAATTTCTATTTCTCATTTTGCAAACTGGCATAGTTTCTCTACTCACCCTAATAAAACCCCAACTTCCCCTACTAATCAAAGCACTTATAAACATCTCTAAGGATTTTGGGGTTTTGAATATCCAAATGACTTACTCAATAAACAATATCTTTTTAAATATGTAAAATACATAATTTTTAATTTCTTAGTATCCTTCGAAGAATATCTAAAGCCATTATTAACTAAATATAATTCTCTTCTTTTTATATCTCCTTAAAGTTCAATAAGAAAGTGAAGAAATGTACAAATAATATTAGATTAATGACCCATAGATACAAAATCGTTTTTAGTCGATCGTAATTGTTTTGGTTATGCCAAAGTATTCTGATCTCGAGATTTTGATTTTGCTAATTTGCTTTATTATAAAATTTTGTTCAATAATTTCTATTATTAATAAGTATAATACTTACTTTATACATCTTTAAATCATAAATTTTAAAACTTATTTATTCTTTTTTTTATTATTTTTAATACAATATTCTTCATTCATTTAAAATATAGTAAATCTCACAATTAATGTATATGTTAACATTACGTTTTTGCAGTAATAATTTACTTTTAATCATTGTAAATTCTCAAAAAACTCAATATTTCTTGATACTTTGTTAATAATAACAACTTATATTTTTATAAATTATTCACTTTTCTTTAAGGAAAGAATGTTCAATACCTTAGAAAAAGTATAAGGATCAAAATATTAATAAATATTTTGTAAAGAGATTGTCACATTATGAGAAAGATGTAATATCAAGTAGAACACAGGTCTCTGGCAAAATATCACTAGAACCAATTATAATGTTTGAAGAGTATGAATTTTAGAGCTTTGGATGCGGTTCATAGTTGTTATGAATATGGATAATTGATTGGAAATATTTAATTTTAATTTAAATAAATAAAATAAGTATAGGTAAATTATTAAATAGATTGGTGTACTTAACCATGCAAAAAATTGTGATTTGAGATCTCATCAAGTATGATAGTTAAGAAAAATATAATAGAGTTTAGCAGTTGATTATTAAATTAAAACCTAATTGCTAGACAGCATTTGTTTACAATGTAGCAATGGATTTGTTTTATTTAACTAGAGAAGGGCCATTTTGTATATATAATTTATTGATATAAATCTTTATAAAATGGCATATATACGATAAACATAAATATTTCATTAGATTTTATTCTTTGTTAATTAATAAATATTAAAACCTTCACATTATAATTTCCTATTTGATTATAAATATTTTAATTATAATTAGAATATAAGTGATATAGAATTATTTAAATAAATAACGTAAAATAGTACTTTTTGAATAATTACTGTTTAAAAAAAACAAACCTTTGATTGATAATTATTAAACTTTATTTCCATCACATAATCATCAGTATTATAATTACAAAGCAACTAATTTATTTTATGAATGTTTAAAAATTTTAGTGAATTAAAATTCTCTATAGAATATCTAATAATTTTTAAATAAGATGTTCTTATCGTAATATAATTTGAAGAAAAATAAGAGATAAAAATAATTAATAAATGCCCTCATGACCATAACCGTGACCATAGTGACCATGACAATGACCACGGAAACCATAGAAATGAACCTAAAAGATTATAGAAATATGAGTGATAAAGATAAGAGCTTTAAAACCAAAAGCACATTATTAATTAAATTATAGAATTTATTAGATTTTGTTTTTTTATGAGTTAATTAAATAAATGGAATATCTTTACCTCATATTTTTTCAAAATTTTACTCTAGGTATATTACATAAAGTCACTATGGTTTAATGTTTATTATTCTTTTAAGCACTTATAAAACATAATGGGAGTGATGAATCCGGAATTTATCTGAATTATGGGAACTTAGGCCCAAGCATATTTTTTAAATTCCAGAGTTCCATCTCTGATATTCTTAATGTTTCATAATATATGTTCTACTTTAAATTATGTGAATTTACTATTAGTATTAATGAGTTAGTATCATCCAAAAAGGGCCTTAAAGAATAGTTTGCTCACAAACTAGCTAAAACTGATGATAAACATGACGACCTTCTAATAAAATGTGGCAATCAGACTACAACATTTAATATTGATGGGTATCTATTCTGTTAACAAATGCTCAGTCTATGAAATATTTTAAATCTACTATGTCTTAATAGAAAAATTATACAAAAAGAGAGAAAAAGATAGATGGAAATAATTCTAAATGTCAAATAAAAGGTTTTTACACAAATAAGTACCTCACAAAAAGCATGAAATCAATCATAAATATAATGTCTATGTTCCAAAGATGGAAAAAATCTATAGATTAATGGATTTTTAAATTTAATTAGCATTATTTTTTATCTAAAAGTGCTTGTTCTAACACCATAACCTAATATTTTTGTTGCAATTATATGTATTATGAAATCAATATAAATTTTAAGTACCCATACTAAAATGTCGTTGGTAAAGTGATATTTAGATATTTAGACGAAAGAACAATATTAATAAAAGAGAGGCAGTATTTATTAATTATTTGAGGGGACCTAAGCATCTATATTAGTAGATTTATAATGTGTTTAAATTAAAATATTTTGATAAGTTTAATAATAATCATAATTTTATTTAATAATGAAGGGTAAATTCTAGACAAAATCATTTAATTTTAAGATATTTCATTGACTAACTTCAAGAAAACATTATTCCACTATCTTCTACAAAATGATTTTATAAATTTATTCTAATGATGATCACTTAAGATAAGTATTTGAGATGGATGATGAAATGAAATAGTAATTACTAACAATTTGTTGAGAAGGAATGAACTAATTACTAATAATTTTTTACTTCTTTTTTCTTTTATTGAAAATAATTAATATATAGTACTATAATAAATTGGTCTGAATTTTTCAGAATATAATGGTATTAAATTAATATAACTTTTCTTTTTTATGCCTTTCAACTACTTCTATATACTTATTATATACAATTTACTTTATATTAGAGTAAAATTGACTATTAAAGCACACTTAAACTTTAGATTATTTAGTGATCAGGGCAACTTTTCATGCATCCTTGGCCCTTTAATGAATGATATATACTTTTGAAAAAGCTCACATAACAAAGATCTTTCGATTATTTCATAAAATATTATGACATTTGCCTTTTTCAAAAAAATCATAAACTCATTAAAATTATGAATAATTTGAAAAATGATAATTTGCAGGAGATGAGGACTACTATAGAGTAAAAGCATGTTTAATAAATTTGTTGCAAATGCTCAACTTTGCAAATTAATTTGAGATACATTATCCAGTTGGTAGTCATCATGGTCATGGTGCCGATGATCACTAAATTAACGGAATTTTCTAGTATGTGATATGGCATTACTCAAGTTACTTATTCAATTATGAAGTAAATAATTAGCTTTTTATGGTAATATGGCAAGAGTCCAAAAACATCAAAATGTAAATATATATTTTTAGGTGTTAGATGAATAATTACAAATCTATTTTATGTAATCATAATTATGATAATATATGTTTAAAGTTAATTAGATAGTTTGATAAATAATATTTATTAATAATTAATTAAATATAGTGGTCCTATTTTTAAATTATATTTTTAATTTTAAATGAGATGAAATTAGAATTAGTGAACATCTTATTCCACATTTAAATTAATTAGAAGTAAAATGAAGATCTTTTTTTCTCTTCTTAATTTGAGCTGACAAACTCATTGTAATTAAATTTATCAAGTTTTTTTTAAATAAAATATTAAACTTTCATTACTATTATATGCGATATTTAAAACATTTGATATTATATTTAGCAATATATAAATTGATCTTTTCAATACTACAATTAAATGCAGCATGTGCAGTGTATATTTATATATTATACTAAAATACTTCATATAAAGTTAAATGATTTAATTTTATTAGTTAACGAAGAAGGGTAGATTTCGTTGATTAGTTTATCTGTTGTATTTCAAGGTTAGTGTATGATTGAATAGAGAATAACCAACGAAACTAGTTTTAAATAGAGATGAAACCAATGAAAATGATGATCCTAATGATGTTTGTCAGTTTGTCTAAACTTTATGGTAGATATTTTAATCAATTTTCGATTCCATTTCGGTAACTCCCAAATGAAGATTAAGAATTTAAGACGCAATTAAATTAATAAAAAATAGAAAAAATAGAATTAATAAAGACAATATAATTAAGATTTAAGAATATGATTTTCTTTCAATAAATTAAAACTCTTAATTCACTTCAGAGTTTAAATTAATAATTATAAGTAAGTTGATTTCTGAAATATTTTTCATTAAAATCAATCAATTATTTGCCTTTTATCTTTTATGATTATATTATATTAATATTCATATTTGAAGAGGGAGAAAACGATGATGAAGATAAGTAAATATAGAAGAATTAGAGTTAACAGAAGAAATTAGACAAAGAATTCAAGTTTTAAAGAACGGGAATCATCATTTTATTGGAGCATACACTTCAATAATTCTCGGAATCTGCAATCTACTTTACTCAAGGTTATATTTACTTCTGATTTTAATTTACCTGCATATATTTCCTACTATTTTGATATAATATAATAATTATTTATTTTTTTATTCTTCTTTAATACAAAGAAATAATGTAATGATTATTTAAAATTACCTAGAACTAAAATAATGGAAAACTGTTACTTAAATGAGTCATTAAATTTAACAAATATGTATTCATACTTATCACATGAATTATCTATTTAAGCATTTATTTCCAATACTGTTTATTTAGATCTTATTTAAACTTTAAAAATATTAAATAATTTTATTGCTGCCTCCATTATTATAAAAATAATCATATTAAATACTTACAATAAGAAAAAGAAAGACTTTTAAACAATAATAAGTCATGAAAATTCTATAAATATAGTTTATACGTTATTTTTTAACATGATTTGAAGGTTATTATAAGAAAAACATTAAAAGTACAGTTCAATATAACTAAATATCTAGGCTATTAAAATAATAAATTAGATTTAGTTTATACAGCATATCTTTAAGATTAAACCTTTTAATGAGGATCGATTTATTACATTTTTTCTTGAATTATTCTAACTTGCTTTAATATGCATTAACCAATATAATTTAAATTTTATAAGTATAATATTCGTATTAAATGCAAACTAAAAGAAAGATTTTATATGATTATTTATGAAAGATCATAAGTTGATTAGCTGTGAGAAGGCAATAAAGACAAACCAGCAATTCACTGCTAGGATAACCAAGTCTTATTTGAATGAATATATTTCCAAAACAATAAATACATCGATTTAATCAGGAAATAATAATTATGGTGGCTTGTTTTATGTAAAACAAATACTTATTTTAAAAATTTGCTTTTGTACAATTAATAAATAAAAAATTTCATTTTTAGAATAATATGCCGCTTTTAAGCATGTAAAGAAAAAAATTTTTATCTGAAATTGTAAATTCTATCAAATATTTTTAAATTATATAGTTTCATATCATAGTTTTTCATCAAACCTGCTTAATTATAATTTTTGCCCAACTAATAAATTCTTTATTTGAGTATTTAAAATTAGAGTATTTTGATTTGATCGATATCATTTCTAATGATAAAATCTCATGTACGCATTAATCAGATCTTCACAAATATATTTCAATATAAATTAAACTTAAAATAAGTATGTTTAATTAATCAAAAGTAAGTTTAGCTCATAAATATGTGATAAAGGAAATAAAATTCGTTTATTAATTGTATTAAATAGTTATAGAGAAACTGAGGGAAGAAAAAGTAAAGAGTTCTATATTCAAATTTTCTTAAAATAGGTAAACGTCGTTTATAATTAGTTATTTTTGAATAATTATGTAAAGCATCACAAGAACCTTAAAATTTATTTAAAATATAATTTTAAAGATAGTCCATTAACAATATGATCTTGCTTTGATGAGGTAAAAAATATTACTGAAAATAAGGGTTATAAAAATTGGAAATTAATAAATTAGGTTGACACTTAAAGGAACTGTGACGATAAGTTTATATGGCACACATTCCGAATAAACAGTTGTACAACCAGGGATCCCGATGAGGTTCAGAACCGAAAGCAAATATCAAAAATGGCATGCCTCAATGGCATGCCTCAATGGCATGAAGTTACTAATGGACACGATGATGTTAATGGGAAACTTAAAGTGAAATGTCTAATGAAGAAATCTTCATGTAAGCCTACAGTACCAAATACCCTGAGTACTAAATATATGATAGTGAAGACTCATCAATGGAGGATGATAAGATAGACCTAATCCCTCTTGACAACAACCAAATCTTAAGATATAATTAAGTTTTCGATTGGTACTAGCAAATCTCTCATCCTGTAAAACACAAATACTGGAAGAAACAATTAATAGCCATATCTCCTCACCAACCAGGATTCAACTGGTAAATTCCTGAATATTTACCTACATCATTGAACGAACCCCTTCCAGAAGAAAGAAACCTTGATACAACTATTTAACAGTCTAGTCTATAAAGAAGAACCACACAATTATAGTTCTTCATTAAACCAACAAACACAGATTAAATAGAAAGGTTAATTAACAGAAACACCAGGGATACCAACCTAGTACAGGAGATTGATTTATCCCCAAGGCACCAACAAATTTCTTAATCCCACAAAACCCTCAGACCTTTAAACCAAAACCCAACTACTAAATAGGTAGGAAAAAAATGTCAAAAATCAGATTGGAATTTCAGGTAAAAATTCTTTTAACCAAACCCTAAACAACAACCAAAATTACCTAATTCTTTAACTCAGGTAGAGAAAATATCATACATAGACTCCAAAAATTGAGAAAAGAAGTCATGAGGACTTCAATCCAAACAGAAATTGACATTCAAGAAGAAAACCAAAATATGTCAAAGGAATCTCTTCCTCAAAAAAATCAGACAATCGACCCAACTTCCACAGGGGTACTAAATAGGAACCTCACAAATACGTCACGATTATAGAGCAGATCAAAATATGATCAAATTCTGGTTCAACACTTCAACAGAACCTAAAACTATATATAAAAAAAGTCATACCTAGTAGATTGACGTAAATTTAGACATACTACTCAGATCAAATGAAGTTTAAACAAAAAACTATTACTGAGTAATTTCCAAAAATTCTAAGTTAATGAGATCAAGTTCTAACTTCTCTTAAGATTAATCGATTCAAAAAGAATCAACCAAGATCCTCATTTTTAATAATGTGAAGGAAATCTAGTTACTTCACTACCTCAGCCCCTTGTTCTAAGCTGAGCTATAATCAAGAAAATTACAAGAAAGCGCACTTCTAACCAACACACTTCAATAAAGTGAAAATTTCGTTGGTTAACATCATGACACAAACCATAAGGTCTCTAGAAACAGAACAAGAAAGAGACAAAGAAAATAACACAGAAAGAAATAGAAATGTTTAGACAAAAATTAGAGAGAAGTTAAATGTTTTAAGTGAAAGTTAATGCCCATATTAACTATTCATGTATATCTTGAAAGGCTTGAACTTGAACATATTACTATTTATAAACAATCGGGGGTCCTCAGAGACCTCAGTGTGATATAATTTTTATTATTATAAAATTTGGAAGCTAATGTCAAAAAAGAATGAAATTTATAGAACATATTTTCAAAAGAATCATTAGATAAAATATAATCAGAATGATAATTTTAGAATTTTCTGATTAACCTGATTAATAAATATTTAGGATTTGAAATTTTTAATTTATGGGAAGTATATTAAATAGTACTAGTTGAGTTATAAGTGAAATCTATACTTAGTTCTCTTATTGATTTCTCATAATATGTCACAGTAAATTTATTTAAAAAATTAAATTAATCCCATAATTAATTGGTTATCTCTCATTTTTTACTTTTAAATACATGTAAATTATAATTTTCTATTATTATTATTCATAAATTACATGTAAATTATAATTTTCTATTATTATTCATAAATTGCATATTTAAATTTGATAAAAATAATGTTTAACATAAAATTTATTAGAGTGTATGTTTATTATAGTTAAAAAGAGTTGCTTAAAATTAATATAAAATAAAAATAAGTAGATATAACTTATTTTGGGGGGGGGGCAACACCTGAACCAGTAACTTTTTTTCATGTTACTACCCTTCTTAAAACCCTGTAAATACATGAATAAGGTCAATTATAGGCCAATAAATCTGAATTCATTTCTAAAATTTACCCTAGACTACTCCCTCGAGTTGAATAGATCAACTATATATATAAATTTATCATAAAAATATTCAGTTTTTTTCTAAGAATTTTTTCAAAATATTTTTTTAATTTTTTCTTGATTTTTGATTAATATAAGTAGTATACAATTCAAATCTATTCTATTGTGGTAGGCATAAAATGATATGTGGTATACCATATCCATAATAAAATATACTACCCATCATATCATTTTATGCCTACCACAATAGAATAGATTTGAATTGTATACTACTTATATTAATCAAAAATCAAGAAAAAATTAAAAAAATATTTTGAAAAAATTCTTTGAAAAAAACCGAATATTTTATGATAAATTTATATATAAAGTTGATCTATTCAACTCGAGGGAGTAGTCTAGGGTAAATTTTAGAGATGAATTCATATTTATTGGCCTATAATTGACCTTATTCATGTATTTACAGGGTTTTAAGAAGGGTAGTAACATGAAAAAAAGTTACTGGTTCAGGTGTTGCCCCCCCCCTTATTTTATATTTTTATAACTTATTTTAAATTTATTAATTAAAAGAAATTAAAATAAAATAAAGAATTTCATTTATTAAAAAAATATAAAATGATTGTAAAACAAGTGTAAGTATAAAACATAGGCCCACCCCAAAAACACGCAAAAAAGATTTATCCAATTATTTTTATTTCGTAATAAAGTATTTATTTTTTTACGTAATTTTAAAAATCTGAAAATACGTAAAAATGAATTTTAACAAATTTTAAGGTTTATCTTTGAATTTATGTAATTTAATATCATAAACAATTTTTAACATTAATAAATGAAATTGCTTAATAAGTAAAAGTAAGAGTAAAATATCGTGATTAGAATTTATAAATGTAAAACACTTCTTAAATGTAGTATCCAATCAAAAATATATTAGTCTTTGATAGAATATGTAATAAGAGAAACTACATTATAATTGTATATTCTTGTTTTAAAGTAGTATCATGGACTATTGAGTTGACTTGCACTTTTAAATGTTTCTATGATGAAATTGTTTCAATTAATACAAATAAAATAAAAACATACATTTTTTTTGTAATTGTCTCTGTCATTTATGTCCTTATACTCGTGTAACCGAAGATGCCAAGAATATTCCCACAAAAAGCCTTTAAGGTTGATAAATCTCGAGGACTTGTGGTGTAAATATGGATAGTATAGTACTTAAGACGCGATCATAACCGTTTATTATTAAAATAAAATACTTAGTTCTAAGTGAGCTGACTGGCTATAATTAGGTGGTCTTAATGCGAATGATAAATATGTAAAAATGTTATTTATAAAAATTATCCTTGTCCTTTCCTTTCAATGACACTTTCATGGCTTATTATAAACATAAAAATAAAAAAATTAACAACAAATATTGTGCCTTTATGGTCCATTTAAATTGCATCCCAATCTATGGCATTATATGATCTGAAGCCATCATGGAAAATAAATGAGCCGGCTTAACATGCCTCCTGAATAAAATAAAAAAATAAAATAATTTAAATAAGCTATTGCAGAGTAAATGCATTTCTATCTCTTTCCATAAAAATTCTGTACCTGTGCTTTTTTATTTTATTAAAACTATTATTTTTAAGCGGGGCTTTCTCTTCTGCCAACCTGAATACCACTGTATTTCTAATATATTGTAGCTGTTTCTTAAAAAGTATAGTCTACAAGATCATCAGAGTGTCCCCATAAATGTTAAATTAAAATTTTTATAAATTCATAAAGATAAATTACATTTATAATGCAAGTTAGATTTCATCTGCCTATATATCACCACTAAGCAATATTTAGTTTATTTAACAAAATATATTTTAAATATATTATTTTATTAATAAGAATCTGTTTGTATTTAATTAAGCATTATGGTGTGTTAGCTATCTATCTCAAACGACACATTAATTATAATAGATTATAAATATTAATAAATAGCTTGCCGTATTGATTGTAACCATATTGAGGCTGTATTTAATTATTTTTAATTATTTAAAGTTGTAAATATATATATAGATATAATTAAAAATTTATTTTGAATGTATTGTAAGACATTGCAGTTGCATATTCTGTTCACAGCATTTTTAATTGAATAAATATAAATATATTCTCATGAATATTTTAAAAAGCAAACTTGTAAGGTCAGCGCAATTTACACCGAAAGGAAAGTGTATAACTAATACCTTGGTAAATACTGCATTAAATTTTTCTATATTAAATTGCAATATCAATCTTTGAGGGCATGTATTTATTAAGAAATAATAAATTTAATATTATTTAAATTGTAAAGTGATAAGCCCGATTTTAGAGATGATGATTTGGAATTTTTTTTTATTTTAGCATTTAAAACCTGTGTTTACTGCATAACGAGAGTCTCTTTTTATTATTTACGATTACCCACACTAGTAATTTAAATAAAAATATATAAATAATAAATACACTTGGTACATTATATATATATTTCACTCAGACCTTATGAAATATATAAATACGTATTATTAAGTATATTTGCTACACTCATTTTTTCACTTGCATTTATATTAGCAGATTCACGCATTTTGAAGGACTAGATATCTAGAAAAGTATTTAAATGCGTATTATTGTGACTTACTTGTTCTGATATGGAAGCTTAGTATTTTAAAATTAATTAATAAAAGAAATATGAATAATTTAAATTAATTTATCTAGTTCATGCTCCCCATTTCTAACTTATTTATTTTATTTATTAGTTTCTAACGATTATTATTTGACAAGCATTTATTGTGCATTTTATTCAGACATATTAGAATTTATTCTTCTTATATGTATTAAATAAATTAAAGTTATTTTTTTTAAATAAAATTCATTTTTCCTTATTTTCAGATTTTAAAATTACGTAAAAAATAAATACATAATTAAGAAATAAAAATAATCGGATAAAATATTTTGCGTGTTTTTGGGGGGCCAAAATATGGAATGCATTTAGCTAAAATAGCATAATTATAGGTGAATAAATTAATCTAATCAACTTTGCACATGTTTGACTTTAATATTAAAATAAATATATATTTTTAGGTACTTTACCGCAGATTTTTATGTATAAACCTGTTTTGCGGTAGAGTACCTTAATTATATTAATTAAATAAAATAAAATACATTAAATACAGCATTACTTTCTACAGAAAATGCATGAAATTAAAATGTTATATATAAAACAAAAATAAAAATAATAATTTAAATAATAAAAGTAAAATCATTTAAAATAAATCTACTGTAATTAGTAGCAAGTTGCTATATTTATTTTATAAAAATATTTAATTATTTTTTCATGCATTTTCTGTAGAAAGTAATGCTGTATTTAATTTATTTATTTTATTTAATTAATATAATTAAGGTACTCTACCGCAAAACAGGTTTATACTTAAAAATCTGCGGTAGAGTACCTTAAAAATATATATTTATTTTAATATTAAAGTCAAACATGTGCAAAGTTGATTAGATTAATTTATTCACCTATAATTATGCTATTTTAGCTAATTGACTATCCAATGTAAATTAAAATATAAAAACATAATAAATATTTTATTGAAGGTAATTAAAAATAGAAATCTGGAGAAAAAAAACTATAAATAATATAATAAATAAAATGAAATATCAAAAATAATAAAAAGAATAATATAGAGAAAAAAGAAACAAGATTATAAATAGAGCAATCAAAACCCCAAAACCCCTTAGTGAGGTTTATAAGTGCTTTGATTTGTAGGGTATAGTTGGGGTCTTATTGGGGTTAGTAGAGAAATTAGGCCAATTTGCGCAAAATGAGAAATAGAAATTAGCGAAATTTAGGTTCTATTTATGATGAGAAATATTTAGATTTACTGCTTAATCTTAGGTATGGTACGAATATTAATATAGATTAAGTCAAACCAGTATTGAATTATGCATCTATAGCAAAGCTCTTACACAAGAGTTCCTCTACTGTTAGGTATCACTGCATGTTTAGCTGTTTAGCATTTTAATTCTGGTACTTGAAAGCATCCTGCTAGAAAATAAAAGTTCTCACAGCACCATATTGACCACCTCTGTGACTCTAAGACTTTAAAGTATTGGGCACACTTTCCTCTAGACTAGCGAGCTGTAATGTTCATCGCAAGTTTCCTGATATGCGCATCTCTCCTTAGACTATAGCCAACATTTATAGAAGAAATGGTATTACTTTCAAGACTGTCAACAGAGTGAAGAGAGTGATTGATTTTACAGTGCCATTTTATAGTAATAATTTAAACTATATATATGATTAAATGCAGAGAGCAATTACTAATAAAATCAAGTTCATACACGCTGATGAAGCAGTGTTTACATTCAACACCTTTATTACTAAGTCTTGGTATAAGAAGTATGATAATATAGAAGTCTGTGATTAAAAAGTGAAGATAGTCACTCATGCAATTTTAGCTGGTATAATTGAAGATTCAGGCTTAGAGAATTATGTTATTCACCCTCGCTCTATTAAGCGAGAGTAGTATATAGAGTTCCTACATAAGCTCAGAGAGAAGTATAGTAACCAAGAGATCATCCTGTTTGTTGATAACTTCTCAGTTCATAAGACTAAAGAGTCTAAGAAAGCTTATGAAGAGCTAAACATAACTCCTGTATACAACGTTGCTTATAGCCCATAATTTAATGGAATTGAATTCTACTGGAGTTAAATCAAGACTCACTACAAGAAGCTACTGCTGTATCATCTTATGCATGATTTGCCTATCGATACAGTAGACTTAATTCAAAGCAGCTGTAAGAGAGTGAGCTTCAAAGCAGCTGTAAGAGAGTGAGCGTAGATAAGACAACAATTTGTGCGAGAGAGGGAAGAATGAATGTTTATAAATAAGTTTTAGATTTAAACGAATGAATATATTCACATATTAAATTGGCCCATAAAGGGGTTTAGCTTCTCTTTCTTCTCCTCTTCTTATGGCTTGCTTGGACCCATATTTCTTCTTTGTGCCAGCTCCTGCATCTATGTTCATTTCTTCTGGCTTTTAAACATCTTTATAAAGCCTCTTGCTCACTTCATAAATAGTCTATGACTTTCCCTCTCTGTGAACCTTCGCATGCTCTTTCATTAGGAATATACCAGTTCCAGGTTTCCCTACAAAGTTAAGAATCAAAGCTTACGAGAGAGAATGGATGCTTCTTAAGCTCAGCGAGCCAGGTCTCGCTTATTAGTATGCCTTGCTTCTTTTAATCTTCAGGAGAAATAGAGTAGCGTTTTTTGTGAGCTTCTTCAATGATCTCTCTGAGATTACTCTCTCTTAAAGCGCCAAGAACTCCAAAGAAGAAGCTCCTTTCTGGAAGCTTGTTAGAGAGTTGTTTCTTGGTAGGAAGATAAACTA
>ARYC01005555.1:0-28993 GCA_000711775.1 Oxytricha trifallax | reverse complement strand
ATGAAATTAGGATGATAGAGATACCTAACTACCCTAAAATATCAGTGACAAACCTATATGACGATGCTATGAGTGATCCAGACGTAGCTCTCTACCTTCTTCCATCAAAGCTTCAGCTCTCTAATAAGTTGCTAGAGAGAAACTTCTTCTTTGGCGTTCTTGCAACTCTGAAACCTGAGTATTTAAATGAAGTTATTTAAGAAGCTCACAAGAAGCGCTACAGCATCTCTCCTGAAGAAAAAGAGAAGCAAGCTATTAAAATAAGTGACACCTGGCTGTAGGAACTTCAAAAGCATCCTTTCATCTCAAGTAAGCTTAGTCTTCTAACTTTATAGAAAAACCTGGAACTCCAATATACTTGATGAAAGAGCGCAGCAAGTTAAACAGAGAGAGAAAATCACAGGTAAAGCATGAATTAAGTAAGAGAGTCTACAAGGATTTCTAAAAGCCAGACGAGATGAACATAGATGCAGGGGCTGGCACTAAGAGAAGAAACATGGGCCCAAGCAGCCTTAAGAGGAAGAAAAGAAAGAGAAGCCAAATCCCTTTACGGGCAAATTTAATATGTGAACTTATTCATTCGTTTAAATCTAATACTTATTTATAAACACAAAATCACCATTCTCTTGCGCACACTTTAGCTTTCTCATCACTGACTCTTTTAGCAGCACTGTTAATAAAATCGACTGTATCTATCTTTAAATCATGCATCAGATGGTAGAGCAGCAATTTCCTATAATGACCTTTCAATAACCCCCAATTAATTCAATTCCATTGAACTAAGGGCTGTAAGGAACATTAAATACAGGTGTTATATTTAGCCTTTCATATTCTTTCCTTGAGTCTTTAGTTTTATGAACGACAAGTTATCAACGAATAGAATAATCTCTTAGTCAGCGTACTTATCTCTTAGTTATTGCAAGAACTTAATAAATTATTCAGTCTTTATAGAACGAGGGTGAATAACATAAGTCTCGAGGCCACTATCTTCACTTATTCCATCCGAGAATAGCATGAGTTTATACCTTAACCTTTTAGTCATAAACTTCTATATTACTATACCTCTTGTACCAAGACCTTGATATAAAGGTATTGAATGTAAATACTGCCTCATCAGTGTGTATGAACTTTATATTATGCACTTAAGACCTCTGCATTTAATCAAATAAATAATTTAAATTAATCTTATAAAATGGAACATTGAAGTCAATCTCTCTCTTAATGCGATTGACTGTCTTGTAAGATATTCCATTCTTTTTATATATGTTAGCTATCGATTAAGCAGATATATGAAGCTCTGGAAATTGACGATGATACATCACAGCCCTCTAGGCTAGAGAGAAATGAGCCCAGTATTTAAGAGTCTTATCATTAATAAGATATTCAATATGATGCTGCTAAAATTTTAAGGGTCTCTTAGGCTTAGAAATAAGATGCTATCTTTTTAAATTCAATGCTAATAGACAGTGTGACGTAACAGTAGAAGGAGATTTATGGAGCAGTCTTGCAATAGATGTGTAATTTAGAATAGGTCTGAGTTGATCACTATAATCATCACATTCATATCGCAACTTATACGATAAATCTATATACTCAACTGTCATAAACTGACCCCCAAACCTCGCATATAGTCACTTAAAATACTAATATTTAAACATTAAACCCCTACATAAACCCTATTAAAAACCCTAATAAAGTATGCACTAATAGTCTACTTTTATCAATCAAAAACTCAATCAAACTACTGAAAGGGTTTTGGGGTTTTGAATATTTTACCTCTCTTATTTTACGTTTCATATATAACTTTATCCATTTAGTATAGTTTTTCTTTATCTTGTTCATTGCATTTGTAGAAATCCTCTGCTGTCCATATCTTTTCTTATAGGGAAATATTCTAGTTTCTAAAATATTTCTTCTGATAACTGTTAGATATTCTGTACAAAAACATAATGGTTGGAATAATTAAACTGTGAATGATATTTAGGATATTATAAGACAAATAAAACCCCATTAGTAAATATTAAAGACATTTGGGGTAAATAAAATGTGAGAGTAATTATTTTGAATATATATAAATATTTATTGCTATATTCATTTATAAATTAGACCTAAGATTAAATTTTCAAATAAATTTTTAGTTTTTGTTGTGTATATTAATATATTAAAACTCTGTTTAATAATTATTATTGGGTTTTCTTATGTATTTGCTACATTTAAAAGTCCTTTCTATATTTTTTCATCGAAAAAATGATTTCTTTAACCTAATTTATGTATTTCTAAAACTCTGTGCCTTTCTTCTAATTTAAAAAGGAATCATCATTAAAATTTTCATTTAAGTTCTGAGTCTTTCAACTGTAAGAATAACAGAATCTGCGATCATGAATTCAATTTTGAGAAATATTTCAAATTATTCAAACAAATTTATATGAAGTATATTTAAGTAAAACAGTAATATTTTTCCATACAATTAATAGTTATACTTATAACATATTATAATGTATCAAGGGTTCAATTGCTGATAAACCCCAATTTTTTAACAAGATTAATTAGAGTAATTAGTTTTAGATTATTATTACATTTACAGAAGTTTATTAATTTTTTATAAATCACTCTATTCAAATGATTTTACTCTTTTATGACTGTAAAAATCAAATTTCAAATCTAAGTTTTTTTTAATGGAAGATTATAATACTCGCGACTTTGAAATTAATTGTTCGATTCTCACAGTAATCTTTATTTTTAAACAATATTTGTAATAAATCATAAAAAATTCATGCTTAGTATGAAAATATTAATTATAAATTCCCAACCTCTTTATACATAATTTATATACTCTTTTATTATAAAGCACTAATATACATTAATTGTCTGTTTATTATCAGATTCTGGTTTAAGATTGACTGTATTGATTTATTATAGTATCATTCCGCTGGAGATTATATAATTACTCATCTTTACTAATCCAAAGTAAATAGAGAATATGAATTTCTATGGTTGATCCTTATTCATTTTATAGTTGTTAAAAAAAGTAATATATTTAAGCACTTTGAATCACGAGGCTATCATATCTCAATTATATTCTTTAAATTCATAGCAAAATTGAGTTATAGTGGGATTAATCTACAATGGAATAAAAAGGCGTTTTCATGGGATCTAACAGCTTGTATATATAACTCTTTAAAATCTTTTGGATTCAAAGTACCTCTCATTTCTATAACAATAGAGTCTATTTATTCTCGATTATCGAACTCCAAACAGCGTTATGAGTAGCATTTCTTTTTATACTATTGCCAATACCTTTATGACTTTACGTAGATATAAATTAAGAAAGTAAATGATGTCTGCCTTTTGTTGCTATTTAACTGAATACTGACTTATTAGATATATCAACTTCACGTTCTCAATTGTCTACAATAAATAATGCAAATTTATAAATACCTTGTCTGTTGAGCTTTCTATTTACGATTTTTTTTAAAAATAAAGTGAATTGTTTTAAATAATTAATTAATAATAAACAAAAATGAAAATGATCAAAAGCAGAATATGACTGTGCACTCAATTAAAATGTAAGTTACAAAAAGGATATCTTTAAATTATTTTTTTTAGTGGCCCTACCTAGTAAAACTGGAGACGTCAACGGGAAGGTGGTTCACGAGGTCACACAGAGAGGGGAACAGGGAGGCAAAATATTTTCTGACGATGATGATGAAAACGACGATGAAGAAGATGAAAATGTTTTTGTTAGATATACAGTTTTTAAAGTACTAATACTATTTGTAATTACAACTATTTAATTTATAATTTAAATTCAACTTATTTCAAAAAAATCTTGATTATCGCTTATGACATTTCGTATAAAGGAATCATTCTTAGTTACATCTTCTAGTACCTGTTTTTCTAAATCAAATTATGGGCATTATTAAAGTTTATCAAAAAGTCATTTATATGTATCGTCATCAATAACAGTAGGTGAACAAATAAAATAGTTTCAGGGAGTATTTAATTACCCAATACATCATAGAAAAAATAATCGTTTAATAATATCTCTTTTATATGTGTTAATTACCGCCTCAAGAAAAAGCATACATAGCAAACGTAAAGAGAAAAGTAAATAAATATTTGTTTTAGTTTAATCAACTGCTATGGAGAATTAGGCTGAGACTTATCTTATATTTCTTATATTGAGAAAGAATCATATTTTAGTATATATTCTATATTTGCCTTTTTATAAGGAATAATAAACTTTATTGGATGAAATTGTTTAGTATCTATTATAATTTATAACGAAAAAAATAAATAAAAATTGTTAAGTCATATAAATCAATATATTACAACGAATAAAAATTTGTCAAAATAATTATAATAAATGTGAAGTTCAAATTAGGAAATTTTTATAAAACATGTTTAATGAAGTGATCTCTTCAAAGGTAATGAAAAATCTTTGTCATTAAAAACTCAAAACCCTTTCAGTAGTTTGATTGAGTTTTTGATTGATAAAAGTAGACTATTAAGGCATACTTTATTAGGGTTTTAATAGGGTTTATGTATGGGTTTTATGTTTAAATTTTAGTAATTTAAGTGAGCATAACAAGCGAGTTTTTAAAATATTTCACACAAACATAAGCTTAGAGTCATGTTGCATTTCTCTCAATTTTATCTTTCTAAGTTGATGTTTGATTGTTTCTATAGTTTGTTAATTCTCTTAGCTTGGCATTGAGTATGCAAGTTCTCTGAGACCTCCATTTTTTTATTTTTATCGAGATATTGCTTTATTCTCTGCTTAGAATCTCTCTCACCCCTGCAGCTAAAGTAATCGTATCTAGCATGTCGCTCTCTATTATTATAACTGCTAGAACCCAGATATCCCATTAAGTGTCTCCATCTCTCCAATCCTCTCTCTCTGGGAAATATCCAAGAGTGCCGTATACATTTCCTATGCAGAGGCTTGCACTCTTTGAGATCTGTTGATGTCAATAATATAAACTCTAAGAGGCTGAAAGTTCATCATGATATTCTCTGGTTTAAGTCTCTATGATCATAACCTAGCTTGTGAAGCTCTTCAATTCCCTCCACTATCTGCTATACTATCTAGCTAATTTATCTCTGACATCTATTGTCAGATAAGAATTCTCTGTAAGTCATTTCTAGTAAAGGAAGCCTGAAGGCTACATGATCTTTACCAAGTAAAATAGCATCAAGCTAGATAATATGCCTGCACTCATTTTACTTTGCCTTTTAAAGAGCTTTATAATACTCATTAGCAAATTCCATTTGGAACTTGTCATCAGCAAGGAAGTAATTGAAAGGACATATCTTTTAAGCATATTAGTCATCAGTAATGACTCTCTTCTCTATTTTATCTTCAAGAGTGAGATAGCTTTTTAGGCAAGAATCTAAGTCAATAATTTTTAATATTGGAATCTTCGTTGCCTCTATTTTAACCATGATTTTATTGATCTCAGTGACTGGAAAGTTCTTGACTGCTTTCTTCATTTTAACTTACTTCTAGACTTCAACTCTAAGAGACTCCACTGGGTTTCTTGATCTCTTCTTTTAGAGGAATCTATTTCCTGTGGGTTCATGAATAAAGACAGAACTTTAATTGTGCTTTTTCTTTAAGTGCCCTTTGAGGTCTCTAGTATGAGAATATGGCTTCTCACAGAACTCACAGACATACTTCCCATCTTTCTTTATGCTTGAGATATAACCTTGGCATATCGTTTTGTATATCTCTCAAGTGTTTCTTATGAGTTGACTTGTAAGGGAAAGCTTTTTTGCATTCTTTGCATTAATAGTCAACTTTGGCTTGTATTTATTAATGCTCTATGGAGGATTGTTTAACCTCCTCCTCAATTTACACAGCTTCTATGATAACCTCCTACTTAACTTATATTTACATCTCAAAGCTAGAGTAGTCAAAGTTGTCATAAGTAGGCTCCCACTAAGTACAAGCGTCTCTGGTCTCTACTTTTCTTGGTTGCTGGAATGATAACTTTTATTGGCTTGATCCAAGTAATGCCGCTCTTCTTAACAGGTTAGCGCTCATTTTAGTTTGCTGATATATTTTATTATAATAATGATAAAATTTACCTTGATAAACTATTATAGTAGAGTATAAGACACTCTGGTAGATTCTTTGCTGAGAGGAAAGAAAATTAATTAATCATAAAAGACTGTAAGTTGACATATTTTATGAGAATTTTATTCGTTTTAGTAAATTAAATTACTCCTAATGAAGTTTTGTTTCTCTAGGAGGTCCTCCAAATCAAGTTTGAACTTAATTTGGAGGTAAAATTATTAAGCATTTTTAAATTTAATCTTCTCCTAATTAAGTTTTAACCTTAAAATTAAACTCCTAATAAAGTTCGAACTTAATTTGGAGGACCTCCTAAAATAATTAAACATTATTAGGAGCAATTTAATGGAGAAAGTTTGATAAAAATGGAAATCAATCTGTGAAACTTGGAGCAAGTTTTTCAATGCTTCTCCTCATATCTTTTAAAGGTTGACCTCCAGTAGGTCATCCCTATTTAGTAGTAAGATTTTAATAAACTTAGAATGGATATCCATAATTTTAAATTTCATTAACATTTCTAGAAAGTTCTTGGAACTCTGAAACCTGAGTACTTAAATGAAGTTATTTAAGAAGCTCATAAGAAACGCTACAGCATCTCTCCTGAAGAAAAAGAGAAGCAAGGTATTAAAATAAGTGACACCTGGCTGTAGGAACTTTAAAAGCATCCTTTCATCTCAAGTAAGCTTAGTCTTCTAACTTTATAGAAAAACCTGGTACTGCAATATACTTCATGAAAGAGCGCAGCAAGTTAACCAGAGAGAAAGTCTCAAGTAAAGCATGAATTGAGTAAGAGACTCTTCAAAGATTTCTAAAAGCCAGACGAGATGAACATAGATGCAGGGGCTGGCACTAAGAGAAGAAACATGAGCCCAAGCAAGCCTTAAGAGGAAGAAAAGAAAGAGAAGCCAAATCCCTTTACGGGCAAATTTAATATGTGAACTTATTCATTCGTTTAAATCTAATACTTATTTATAAACACAAAATCTACCTTCTCTTGCGCATACTTTAGCTTTATCATCGCTGACTCTTTTAGCAGCACTCTTTATAAAATCGACTGAATCTATCTTCAAGTCGTGCATTAAGTGATAGAGTAGAAGTTTCTTGTAGTGGCCTTTCAATAACCCCCAATATAATTCAATTCCATTAAACTAAGGGCTGTAAGGAACATTAAATACAGGTGTTATGTTTAGCCTTTGATATTCCTTCTTTGAGTCTTTAGTTTTATGAACTGACAAGTTATGAAACGAATAGAATAATCTCTTAGTCAGTGTACTTATCTCTGAGTTATTGCAAGAACTTAATATATTATTCCGTCTTTATAGAGCGAGGGTGGATAACATAAGTCTCTAGGCCGCTATCTTCACTGATTCCACCAAGGATTGCATGAGTTTATATCTTAACCTTTAAGTCATAAACTTCTATATTACTATACCCTCTTGTACCAAGACCTTGATATAAAGGTATTGAATGTAAATACAGCTTCATCAGCGTGTATGAACTTTATATTATGCTCTTAAGACCTCTGGATTTAATCAAATATATAATTTAAATTAGTCTTATAAAATGGAACATTAAAGTCAATCACTCTCTTAATGCGATTGACTGTCTTGTAAGATATTCCGTTCTTTTTATATATGTTCGCTATAGAATAAGCAGAGATGTGAAGCTCAGGAAATTGGCGATGAAACATCACAGCTCTCTAGGCCAGAGAGAAGTGAGCCCAGTATTTAAGAGTCTTATCATTAATTAGATAATCGATATGATGCTGCTAAAATTTTAGAGGTCTTTTAGGCTTAGAATTAAGCTGCTGTCTCTTTAAATTCAATGCTAATAGACAATAAGACCTCACAGTTGCAGGAGATTTATGGAGCAGTCTTGCAAAAGATGTATAATTCAGAACAAGCTAGAGTTATTCACTATATTCATCACATCCATAACGCAACTTAAACAATAAATCTATATACTCGCTGTCATAAATTGACCCCAAACATCTCATATTCTCACTTAAATTACTAATATTTAAACATAAAACCCCTACATAAACCCAATTAGAACCCTAATAAAGTATGCCTTAATAGTCTACTTTTATCAATCGAAAACTCAATCAAACTACTGAAAAGGTTTTGGCGTTTTGATTCATCTTGTATTTGATGAAGTTAAAATTCTAAAGTCGAGAAAATTTTCTAATTACTATGCTGAGCCTCCATATTTTACTATCTAAATTTGAGGGGGAAGTTTCCTGCCCACAACATTAAATTTTATGTTTTATGAAATAATTTTAATAGAAACAATAAATTTCAATTTCAATTACCATAATCATGAACTATACAACATTTATTATTATAAAATTTTCAAGGTACATAATTATTCATTATCAAATTATATTTAATTAACAAGGCTAAAATAAGTGTTTTTTATTAATAATTAATGTAATTTTCATTAAATTTTTAATTCATTATCAAGGTAGAAATGATATTTGAAGCTAAAAAAAAAACTACATCATAATTGATGATAAAGATTCTTTGAAAATTACAAAAATTACATATTTTTATGTATGGGGCAGGAAACTTCCCCCCTAGGGTGCATATAAAATTTTGATACAGGAAACTTTCCCCCCCCCTAAATTTACTAACGACCCTGCTACTTCTTCAAAGAACTTATTTAACGTGTTCAATGAAGTGATCTCTTCAAAGGTAATTAAAAACGTTTGTCATATAACTTGTATTTGACGAAGTTAAAATTCTAAAGTCGAGAAGACCTTCAAATTCCTAGGGCTAAGCATCCAAATCTTACTATATTAATTTTCTAACGACCATGCTACTTCCTCAAATAGCTTATTTAACATGTTCAATGAAGTGATCTCTTCAAAGGTAATGAAAAACGCTTGTCATATAACTTGTATTTGACGAAGTTAAAATTCTAAAGTCGAGAAGATCTTCCAATTCCTAGTGCTAAGCATCAAAATCTTACTATCTAAATTTTCTAACGACCCTGCAACTTTTTCAAGTAGCTTACATAAAATTTTCAATGAAGTGATCTCTTCAAAGGTAATGAAAAACGTATGTTATTCAACTTGTATTTGACGAAGTTAAAATTTTAAAGTCGAGAAGACCTTCCAATTCCTAGTGCTAAGCCTCCAAAATTTAATATCTAAATTTTCTAATGACCCTGTAACTTCCTCAAGTAGCTTACATAAAATTTTCAATGAAGTGATCTCTTCAAAGGTAATGAAAAACGTATGTTATTCAACTTGTATTTGACGAAGTTAAAATTCTAAAGTCGAGAAGATCTTCCAATTCCTAGTGCTAAGCCTCAAAATCTTACTATCTTAGTTTTTTAACGACCATGCTACTTCTTCAAAGAACTTATTTAACATGTTCAATAAAGTGATATCTTCAAAGGTATTGAAAAACGCTTGTAATACAACTTGTGTATTTGAACAAGTTAAAATTCTTAAATCGTGAAGACCTTCCAATTCCTAGTGCTAAGCCTCCAAATCATACAATCTAAATTTTATTTGACCATGCTACTTCTTTAAATAGCTTATTTAACAAATGAGGGTGGTTGTTCACAATGTTAGGAATAAATGGGAATTAGGGTTTAAGGGATTCAGTGTAAAGTTCTCGAAAAATCATAGGATCCTCTATTTGCCTTCATCCATAACATTCCAATGACTATTAGTACTGTTAATACAATTAATTGAAGTAGCTGCTTCTTATTTCTTATGAACTTATATTTCTAAATGCTGAAGATTTATTATTTAATTATATAATTATATGATGTTAATTTTAGGAAATACTAAAAGCATTAAAATTACCAAATATTTTACTAAAATATATATAGATCATTCAAAGGAAAACACATAATAAATAATTTTTTTTACAAAACTTAAGCTTAAATCTGGTTTAGGTTAGTATTCTATAATTTAAAATTTTTGCCTTAGCTTCAAGATAATTATAAATTTATATTAAACTAAATTTGTAAAGGTTGAATATTTAACTGTTTTTATTAAAGTTTTTTAATTTTAATGGATACTGACGATATAATAAGATTAATAAAGTATTTTATGTCGAGGTTGTGAACCAAAGCGGCGTCAGATATACATCGAATGAAAAATAGAATTAAATATAAATGAGAAACCATTTGCAGATTATGGGTTTAATGTCATAGATGTTAAGGTAATATACATGAGGGTTATTTGTGCAAGAGCAGATACTGTCCTATATTTTATAGGAGAATAAAAGCAAAGAAATAATACGAAAAGAACGCTAAATTATTAAAAGAATTTTATGATAGGTAAATTAATATATTTAATGTTTTCAAATTAAATTAATGTAATTTCTTAAATTTTAACATATTATTGTAGGAATACATTTGATTTGGGAAAAATAATAAAAATTAATTAATTAATTATTTAAATTCGTGGCAGTTTTCTTTCTCGGAACCCTAAAAATATGGTACTTGTTCGATAGAGAATTTAAAATTAGCTTGACTTTACTATTGGCGGTATACCTCTATCGCATCCCTGAAGCGAGATTAATCGATTTTAATTTTGGCTGATTTGTTTAGTTGAATTTAATGCCAAAATTAAAATCGATTTATCTCGCTTCAGGGATGCGATAGAGGGGTACCGCCAATAGTAAAGTCCAGCTAATCTTAAATTCTCTATCGAACAAGCACCATATTTTTTGGGTTCCGAGAAAGATAACTGCCACGAATTTAAATAATTAATTAATTAATTTTTAATATTTTTCCCAAATCAAATGTATTCCTACAATAGTCATTATATTTCTTTTTTTTTAAAAAAGATTAAATAATATAACGACTTATAAAAGTCTTATTTTTATTTTTTTGGTAAGGGTATTTTGTAAAAGAATTAAGATATCAATAGAACTTAGTTCCAGCTCCTACTGCATTAAATTAGTTATTATAGTTAGCTTGAACTTATTATGTATAGGCAGGGGCTACCACTTGGTCTCTTTGAATGTTAGGCTAATTATATAAATGTCTTTATCCATCATATAAAAAATATTTCTGTTAATTCAATGACAACATAGAAGCAATGTTATTGTTGGCTCCCATTTATTACACTTATGGTTGCATTTCTTGCATCTAGGGCTACTAGTCTCCAGATGAAGTGGAGGCTGATGAATGGATTGGCATGTTTTAATTAGAAATTTTTAGGGACACCTCCAAACTGTTGTTAATCTGGCATCAACTGGTTTATAAGATTTATGATGCTGCAAATTATTACTACTCATGTTGCTGATGATATTATTAGGGTGAAGGCTATTAATACTATTGTGGCATCTGTTGTTATTGTGGATATGGGTTTTGATAATCAAATCCTGGGTTTCCTTACCAAATTGATAATTGTTTGGGTCTTTATAGGCAGGTTAAGTTTAAGATCTTGGCATTTCAAAAAGTTCTTATCTAACTGGTCTCCCTGCAAATCTAGTAGCCATTATAGAAGCACCAACAGATTATAATTCATTTGGATTATAGATTTGATGTTTTGAAACATTTACACTCATTCTTTTACTTCCGTTAATGGGATTTAAGCTACAGTTAAATCTCACATCAATATTTTTGCTTTTCATCATATCTCTTACTTTGGCAATTTCATCTCTAGCCTTTAAATATTGGCCTTCATCTATTTATTCATATTGTAAGCTTAAATTGTTATAAGCTGCATTAACCTTGTTTTTATATCATGTTAAATACTTATCATTCATGGCTTGGATTATTTATGATTTGCGTTAGTTTTCCTCATCCATAAATTCCCACCTCTTTAAGTCTCCCTCATATTTCTCAACTCTAAAAAGGTAAAATTAATGGTCAGTGTTAAATAAAAAGGAAAAAATGTGAAATGGTAAACCTATTCATAGCAGTTACCTTTTTGGCTCAATAGCTTCCATTTTGGCTTTATTTTACTATTCCATAAGATTATTTTAAAACCATTTCTTATTAGGAATAGTTATTGGCTCATGGCAGAAAGCTGTGTGCATCTGGTCAGATAGTGTATTTATAAAACCCCGTTAGTCAATTAAGAATGAAGATTGGGGATTAAGTATAAAGAAATTAAAAATATATAATTATTGGCTAAAATTAATTATAATTATGCTAAAAACAAATTTACGCACCCTGATTGGTTTATTTTATAGAGACAATTATTCGAGCCAATGGTTTTAATAATTAGCCATAACTTTAATAATTTACGCCAATAATAATATATTTTTAATTTCTTTATTCCTAATCCCCAATCTTCATTCTTAAATGACTAACGGGGTTTTATAACGAAACCTTGTAAAACCTATATTTATATGATTTAATATAGGTAAATAAAGGATGGATATATACAGATTTCTAAGATGTAAAAACAATTTGCGACAAGATCTACAAACAATTTGCGGATTATTGACCTAATATATGCTTAAGAAAAATAAAAAAGAAGATATATATATAGTATAAAATTGAAGATATTATAAGAGAATAGGATAGTAAGTATACTTATTAATATAATAAATTTAATTAATTAAAAATGGAAATATTATCAATCAAATAGATTCTCAAGTCATTTTGTCGTGTGAGGCAAAGAAAGTCCTTGTTAATCTATAATTATCTATTTTATTAAGGGTATGAGCTGTAATAAAATTATTTAAAATTACCTGGAAGAAAGTGGGAGAATGTTGGATCTGGATTGTTAACCAGTGCAAATATCAACATATTTATGGTAAGAGCCTATATTATCCCTCAGCCTCAACTACACAATTCTTTTCTTATCATTAAGTGCAGTCTATAATAATTAGTTTAGTGAATATTTAAAAGATAACCTCTATTAACTCTTAATGAAAATAAATAAATGAATTAACTTACTCTTTCTTCTCTTGTCCTTGGCTCTACCTAATTCATATTCATCATCATTTTAATTAACTTTAGTTATAATCAATTATATTTTAAGTTATCATCTCAATTCATGTTTGCTTGGATAATTCATAATGAATAAGATACTAGAAAGTATAGATGAGTTCAGTATTACAATATTAGATTTAAATATTAATTTTTAATTATAAACCAAATTATTATTATTCAAATATGACAAACGTTACATGGAATTGTTCCACTTTTAGACATCAGCTTTTCAACTCATACTCATTGATTAAAAACAATAACCAGTATCAATACGTGCAATACAACAATTACTAACACCTCCTTCAACATCAATAACAGTAATAACACTAACCTCTAAACCCTTTGAGTAAGGGACATCAACTTAATACATTAGAAAATTATAACTGCCACGAAGTTGGTGTAGCTGTAGTTCAAAGTAGAAGTAGAAATTACCTAAAGTTTTTGTTTTAACAATAAAAACAAATTACAATAAAATTTTTATGATTAAAAATGAATAGCGATTTAGAATAGACTCCAGATAATTATAAAGGCGGTTTATATCAAGGAGAATATTAGTAGAACTCCACTGAGTAGATAAGAGGGGACAAGTCTACCAAAAAGGTTCAAAGTATTGGGTAGAGAGACTAAATACTAAGGGAAAACCTATTTTTACATAAGATGGATAACCAAATATACCTATAATTATTTTTAAAGCACTTTAAAAATGTAAAAATTATACGATAGCAGGCTTGATAACAGAAGGCGGTTTTATGGAAGAGGGAAATCAATAAAAATTTAAGAAGTTATTGAAAGTGAATGAAGAACTGAAGTCAGGGATTTTTAGATTTCATAATATAATTACACTATATTCTAAAAAGTCTTTATTTTTCTTTAACGAAAAAAGCGTCTTTAGAAAAGTTGCAAAACCCAATATAATCAGATTTTAAATAATATTGCTGATGCTTTCACCTTTCTATTCTTGTTTGAGGCATTTGTAATGATATTTGCTATGGGCTTTATTATTAACAAGAAATCATACCTGAGAGATGAGTGTAACGTGTTGGACTTCTTCATTGTGACAGGGTAATATATTTGAACTATATTTAACTTACAACTATAGATTAGTGCATTTTGTTGCTACTACTAGAAATTTTAAATCTCTTAGAACTCTGAGAGTAATGAGAACCTTGAGAAGTATAAATGCTATACCGAGCATGAGGAGACTAGTATGCCCGACACTGTAAAATTTAACTGTACTCTTAAATGCAGCAATCCTCCTGTTCTTTATTATAATATTGAGACTTTAATGGTTCAGTGGAGTAATGCATTACAAATGCCGTTTAACAGAGAAACCTATAAATGGATCATATTGGCCTAAAAGTCCAGACTTCACTAGAGTATTCTCCAGAGCTTCAGATGGAGAGTATCATTATCCTGACTATCTATTGTGTGGACGTCCTTTAGATGTAGGAATGTTATTAAAGGATGATGGAGTTTACAATGACAATTAGATTTAATTTAGAATTAGTTCATTTGATAGTTTTGGATAAGCTGCCCTATATAAGAACCATATTTTTAATTACTAGTCTTTTTAAATTATAGGTGTATTCTAAACGATTAATAAAGATGGCTAGGCTGACTTAATGTACAATATGTTAGATAGCTCTAATTACATATTCACTAGAATATATTTTTGCTTCATTATAGTTTTTGGGTCTTTCTTTTTGTTTAATTTGATTCTTGCTGTTATCATGGCAAATTTCACAATAATTTCTTAGATATATGAAGAAAATGAACTCATAAGGAAATAGAAACTGTTCAAATAAGATAAGAAGATTTATTTTTAAAAGTTAAAAACAGAAGATATATTGAATATGAGCTCTAGTGAAGGGGAAAATGCAATAGAAGAATTTCAAGCATTTTAAGAGTAAGAAGAGAAAATTAGAACTTTAGGATTGGATTCTCATAAACTTTTTTAATATATTGATCTAAGTTTCTTTTATTGATAATGCATTTTAATCTACTCCAATGACGAAAAGCAAAACCCTGATGAGAAATAAGATTAATCTTAAAGTAGAGTAGTTTGATGGCAGTTAAGAGGTCTAAAATCATAAACTAACAACACCTAATAATGGGCAATCTTATAGAGAGACTCTACCTTTAAAGGACATCTAAGACTAAACCCTAGTTTCAAACAATAACTTAAACGCACCAGCCTCTCTCATGTCTCACACTCCTTATTCAGCTATGTTAATTAAGTAAAAGGGAGGTAAGTAACATTGCCAAGATGTTATCTCCAGTGTTGGATTAGCAATTCTTCAAAAGACTATTGAGAAAGATCCCTAACACTTCTGAAAAGCAACCTCGTCTTTGAAACAGTTTTAAGAGCTTGAAATTCAAAAGCAGCAACATTTTTTATTTTATTCAATTTAAATGCAATATCAGTTAAAACAATATTAATTTTGAAATATTGTTTTTATTAACAATAAATGCTAGATTTCAATTAAAATAATTAATTTACTAATAATTGTTATATTTGCAAATTAACACGATTCAATGAAAATAAATTGGTAATATTTTAACTTAAAAAAATATATGTAAAATATAAAATATGTTTTATAATTGTAAACTTAAAGATGATGTTTCTAAGCAGCTGGTTATTTTCTAAGTTTTTTCAATAAAATAATAATAATATATTTAAATGATAATTTAGCAATACTTACCTACAGCAGTGACGAAGGAGAATAAAGAAATGGTTTTGCTGTTTATAGATTTCAATTCTGTAATTATCTATACTAATAAAATTAAATTAAAAAAGAGTTCATTTTAACTTATTGCTTTCCACTTATTTTTCATAAATATTAGAAAAAATTGTCTGGAGTTATCTATAATTATGAAAATCCATTAGATTACAGTAAATTTAACAAGATTTATAATATTGTAGATATATATTCGAATTTGGGAAATCTATATAAATTAAATAAATAATTAATTAATTATAGGCAGTAAAAGTTGGCCAATTTTAACGATCTAGGACTCAAATGTGAGGATATAATTTAATGAATTTAAAGGCTTTTAATTAATGTGAAGTTATCTCGCTCCAGGGATGCGATAAAATAGCATTGACAATAAAAAAGTCCAGCTAATTTTGAATCCTCTATCGAATGAGCCCAAGATCGTTTAAATTGGCCAACTTTACTGCAAATAATTTAATAAATTATTTATTTATTTAATTTAAACTTATTTCCCAAATAAGAATGTATTCCTCCAATATTGCTAAAACTGGCCCTACCACACACGATCGTCCCACCAATATCTTTTTAGATACTCATTTTGGCACTATGTAAACACTACTTGGATATGCTATTTATGCATAAGGAGATAACAACTATAAAACGAAAAGAAAAAGTTAATAATAATTAATAGAATATCAAAAATTTAATAAGTTAAAGTTTGATTTTTAACTCATCAACACTAATAGTGCTAATAACAGTTTTAAATATTATAGGACCAGACAATCATTTAAAGGTTGTCTGGCGAAAATTATACATTAAAATTTAACCAGTATCAAAGTTTCAAAATTAAAACAAGAAAAAGCAAAAATTAATGAAGTAAAATTCAATTAGCTTGGTTTAAATGAAATGAGAAGACTGACTTATATTCATTTAACATTCGTATTATTATTATTGAATTTAATTAATGTCATATATCCTATAGCAATTTACTCAATTATTTTATGTTTAAAAGTATTTAACAAATTAATCTTATATTGGATTGCTGAGTATATTTACCATCTATTTTTCGTCTTATTTTTATATGATTTATATTTCTAAGCTTATTAACTTCTGCATTATGATGTTTTACTGATAATATTTGAAAGATTGCTAGATGCAGTTTCATTCTCATATTATCTTGGTTTCTTAAAGTAAGACTACGGTTGTAGTAGTATTAGATAATTCCTCATGTCTATTTGCATAATAAGTATAGAAATTATTAAGAACATATTTTATATAATGATTAAATAACAAAATAAATATATAAAAGAGATAAAATCACAACAAAAGATTCAAAAAAATTAGATTTTCCTGATGTTTCTTTAATGTTAAAGAGTTATTTACTATAACATTTAATAGTAAAGTAAGTTTGCAAAATATTTACTAAATAATATTACTGTCTATAATGTACTTATTCGATGATCTTAGCATAAGGACCATTTTTTTAAAAATAATTTTATAATTATTAGCTTACTTTAATAAATTTTAGAAACTTAATGTTAAATTAAAATATTTTTTAATATCAAGTAATATAATTATAATTCAGAGTTGTTCGTTTAGATGACTAAAGAAAAAATTAGCGTTTATTAATATCTAAACTATTTACTGATAACCATTAAACTCTCCATAATTTACTCAGTAATTTAAAAGAGTGGAGAATATTAAGCTTTTCAAAGAAAATTGAGTGTAATTGATAAAACTTCTTCAAAATTACTTGAATTTATTTTTAAGGAAAACAAATTATTCTAATTATTTACAAATTCAGATACTTAATTGGCTTAATTCACACCAAAAATCTTATTTAGAGTTTATATAATGAATAAATATAATAATAATTTTGCCAAGTTTATTTTAATTTAATTCTTGTTAACTACTAGAATTATGATATTTATAAAAGCATGTGAAATATAAGTGATTATATAAATAAATGCAATTATCAATATTTGCAAATTTTGGTATTTATCAAAACAAAGAACTATATAATCTAAAATGGCTTGATCTCTTTAATTCTCCAGTAATATAGGCAATAACACATGTTCCATCACCAACAACGTCATATTTTAATTATTTAAATGTCTTTTAATTTTCACGTATATCTAAAGCGTTGAAGACATTGAAAATCTTCTTGATTAGCAAAGATCATAGAATTTTTCACAAGTCCAGTTTAAATCTGTTAGTGTCTTAGTGGAAATCTCTGTAGATACAGAAGCACTCCTAAAGATATAACCTCAAGACGGCTTAAGAATTCTAGTGACTGCTTCTGCGGTTAAGTCTTCATATTGTGAGTTAGAGTAATGAGCTAGAGAAATAACTTACAATTTCTAGGTAATGATTAAATAATCAAGAATAGTTAAAAGTATATGAAAAATAGAATGAAAGAGAAATAAATGTAATAATTAATGTGCAAATGTTAAGTGTATGAACAAAAACAATCTGCGATGACTCGAGCTTAGAAAGTCTTTAGTTTTATTGGTACTAATGCTAGTTTCTAAAACCATAACCGAATTACATTCCCTTGAGGACCTTTTCATTTTCAAGTATATAAAAAGTGTTGAGGTCATCGAAATTCCTCAGCTTAGTAATGATCAAAGCATTTCTCTCCAACTTTGTATAAATTCAGTAGTATGTTAGATGAAATAACTCTAGTTTAAGTAGTATAACAATATAGAATTCCAAAAGTTAGAAGACGAATTCAAGTCACTTATCTGGCTTTTTCGCACAAGTTGTAGGCTCCATATTTCCATTGAAGAAACATATCAGTTGCATTCTTATCAACATCTGTACGTTTAAATTTCATTTTTATTTAATTTTTTATGCTTAAGAGAAGATTGATGCTTGATTTATTTTAAAAATGGTTTCAGTACAGTATTAATGTTTTGAGAAATTTTGTATTTAATGGAATTAATAAATTATTATAAACAAAATATGATTTATTTCTCCACTCTATTTATCATATTCTTTTATATATATAAAATATGTACTGTTAATAAATAGTTATGGCTTATTATGACAATGAAATATGCATAAAGGGAGTAATTTTTAATTATCTATAATGAACTATGCTTTTTATCAAACTATCATAAATTATATAATTAATTTCAATTTAAAAAATAATAATTTTCCAATTAGGATAAAAAATTAATTAATTATTAATTATAGTATCTGGTATTAAAATTTGAAAGTAAAATATATATAATTGACATAAAATTTATTTAAAAGTGCTAGTAAAATATATATTCTTTAGATTTAGCTCGATATGGAATTATTTAAAAAATTGTTGGGAGGGGAAGTTTCATGCCTAAGTTTATGATTGAAAAGGTTTTTTAGGGAAGTTTCCTGTCAAGTAAAATTTTTTATGTTTTTTAATTAATTTTTTCTTATGTAATTATTATTTTTACAAACTAGAACAGCTTTTAGGATTCACAGACTTGTGATTCAATCTTAGACTCGTGAATTTTTGTCAGAACTACTTCAAAACAAACAAAATTTTCGTTATTGTATCATCTTTTTGTACATTAATTCATAAAAAATTTCAAGTAAAATAATAAAAATATCGTACTTTATCTAATGTTATGATATTAGATATTTATTGCATTTATTTTATATAACTCATGATTGGTGTTTAACTTATCCTCTTAGCCATTTATTGAGTAATAAATTATATTTTATTTAAAAGATCTTATATATATATATAATTAATGAAAATTATAAATCAACAAATTTACTTAACAACAGGAAAATTCCCTTTTAGCAAGAAACTTCCTCCCTCAAATATTATTAGAATATATTTTTAGTTTTTGATTGTTAATAATGGTCTATTTAATATTCGATATTTCTTTAAGTCACAGAATTAGCTCTTGTAAATCTCTTCGGCAAACATCTATTATTCCATTTTGATTGCCAACTGGTGTCCTCAGATATGGAGCTGTACTGAACTCTCTACTGTCAATTTATAAGTCTTTTCATTCTAGGTTATACTTATATTTCAGGTACTTATTTTAAACTATAAATAGCTATACTATCCATTATTGTTATTTTAATTCTCTTTCATGTTTAATTATTACTTTATTTAATTTTATAGTACCTAAATAAATTACAGTTAAAATTATTAAACCTATTTCAGAATGTAACTTTTGCTTGTTAAATTATTAAATTACAGTAAACCTGACTAATAAAATCTTTTTAACCTAAAAAAATTAAAAATTATGCTCCAATTGCAGGCTAGGTTATAACTTATTTTATCAAAGTTTATAATTTCCAAGCATACCAGTATTAATTCAATCAAATAGGCAAGATCAAAAAAAAAAATCCATAATATCTGAATAAATAAGGATATCTAAAAAAGAATAAAATTCGAAAATATATATATACATCATATTATTATAGAATTAGAATTTTATAAGTTATATAATAAGGTTTAAAGTAAGCAATCGGAGAGATTTTATACTATTTAACAAGATTCATGAAAATTTAAATTATAAGAACTGCAATTCTAAATTTTATAAAATATTTCTATTTGATTCAACACGACATAAATATTATTATAATAATTATAAATCTTAAACAAATATCACTTTCAACTTTAAGTTCTGTATTATAAATTACCATTTTTTATTTTATTATTGTTTCATAAACAATTTTATCTATGATGGAATTACAGACAATATAATTTATTAATGCAAATTTGGGATTTTATAAAATGTAATTTTGATCAAAAAAAATAAAATAGTCTTAAGAATTATTGTTCTTTTATCTTTTACATTAAAAATATAGCAGAATTTATTATTTATCAGTAAATTTATTATTTATCAAGCAATATTAAGGTTAAATATTGTTAATGTGAAAAATAATTAAACTAATATTTAATATTAATTATGAATTTTTGAAATTTAAAGAGTAGCTTAAATTAATAAAAAACGTTAATGAAGTAGCATGTACTAAATTAAATGCTATTTTTATTTATACAAAAAAATGTCATAAATATATTAAAAATGCTACAGCTATTTTGAGATCCTAATTATAGTGTCAGAGTAAATTAGTATTTTCATATTATTTTCTTAAGTAATTTTTATTATCACTAAATACAATAATTCAACCTCTTGAAATAACTCAATAACTTAATTTATTAATTTTAGGGAATTACTCAGCGTTTCAAAACATCACTATTCATTTAGTCTAAAAAAGTCTAAAAATTTATGTACTAATTATTATAAAGCTCAATTGAGTCTCTCCTCGAAAACATAATTAAGTTTGAGAATTATAAAATAATAAAAATAATAAATTGTAGATAAAAACATTCAAAAATAACAATCATTGCTAATCTGCAAATGGATGATATTTATTTCACTTTTACTCTCTATAATTAAATTTACAAACTTATTATTAATGACAGTTAATTGATTATTAAAAAATATAATTCATTATATAATGTATTTTATCAATAATAGTTAATGTTCATTAAATAAAATGAAATACATTTATCTGTTATTATCTTATCTTTAACTAGAACTTACTTTTTATTATCGATTTAACAATACATTTAAATCTTAAAAAATTTAGTCGTTTTTAACTGTTCATACTTTTTAAGAAAGATGTCTTGTTATTTATGGACATTAACATAAAAAGGGAGATATGATAATGAGTTAATTTTAATTGAATTTACAGTTTTTAAATATTATATCATTAAATAAATAAACAAAACTTATTTTAATTCTGATCATTGGAATAAAAAGATTTACTCAACTCAAAAGAAGGCCATTGGCTGAAAATTCATATAATGATTTAGAATATCATAAATATTCCCTTTAATTAAGGAAATTAAGAGAATTATATTATCTACAACATCATAGGTTAACTACAAGCAAAGGATTGATGACATTTTGTGAGGAAAAAATTAGTTCGTTAATTTAGATTTTTTAACTTAGCATTCCAAAGCAAGAAAAAGAAATTACAAAAAATTCCAATCAAAGTGAGTTCTTAAATTATATATATATATTTTTCAAAGTTGGAAATTTAAATCACCTGACTCTGAGTAATCCCAAGAATGATGCTATTATTTTTTAAAGAAATAAGGAATTTGATTGATGTAGTTCTATTGATAATCATGATAGAATGGTAAGTAAGTTAAAAGTAAACAACAAGCATATAATTAAATGGATGATAAATAGGACAATTCTTTATAATTGCAAATCTTTTTAAACTTTAATTATATTCTTTATTAGCATAGAATTTAAATAGATTTGTGCATAACTAATGAAAATAGGCGGAAAGCTACTTGTTTAAAATTATAAATAAAGTAAATTAAGAGACATAAGAGAGTACTAGAATATTAATCAAACTTTAATCTCACAATATATAATTCAAGAACAGTAATATACTTTCATATGTCTCATAATCAGCTCCATTTCCTGCATAAAATTCATCATCATTTATAGTTCCCATCATCATTACTGAAGAATCAATAAAAGTTGAAAAGTAGGATCATATGTTCAAATCTCGACCAGATCTCGATTTAAGACTGCCAATCTCAGAATCAGTTACAGGGCAATCTTCCTTTTATTAGGTTAAATTTTTTATTAATTAAATAATCAACTATTTTGATCATTAAATAAATAAATATTTTGGACAAAAAAGTAACTGTTAAAGCTATAAGTCTGAAATAAATTATATTTAATGAGTGAGCACGTTACTGATTCTATTTCGTTCAGAATATGGATTAAATTCATTGAATAAATTTAATGCATAAAAAATAAAAGTGTGAAATTACATAATTATATTATATAGCTGGCATAAGCAAATGTATTAATTACCGTACAGTATTAAATAGTAATTATATTTAATGAGTAAATAAGCATCATCGTAGTAAATTATATAAAAATATGATTATTAACAATTAAAAGAGACTATCTCCAAAGTTTGATATGTCATCCATTAAAGAAAATAACATGAATGAAAAGGAAGATCTCTGGAGTTTAGTCTTTGTGTTATCTACAAAAGCACTTCAATATGAATGAGGTAAAATAAACCCTAAATATAATTAATAACTAATCTAGAATGCCCATCATACAAATAAATTTATGATAAAAATATAATAATTTCTATAAAATAATGATTTGATGATAAGCTTAAAGGAAAATCATATGAGAAGAGTATAGCTTAATAATAAAGTGTATTTGAATTGGAGAAATTGGGAAATAAAATTTAAATAAATATAAAAGTATGTGTAAAAAACTGTAATTAGCGAAGAATAAATTGCAATTTGATCAGAGTGAGTTTTAATTTAGATTCGGTTTAGTTTTAAAATCATCTTAATTAATTATTTTTTTATTCTTAAAAGTCTAAATGTTCTAATGGTACGTTTTACACTGGTTCCTGTGTATTTGTCCTATGTAATGCTTTGGAAAATCAGTGTACAAAAATTAGAATTGTAAAATATATTAAGGCGTAAGCTTTAAATGTACTAATGTACAATGTACAAAATATTTATTAGAAAATTTTGACTTTTTATGGGTGTGATTGTACATTTAAAAGTAATTAGAATTAAATCATTCATATTAAGTTTAATGGACGATACTTTTGGTTTTAAGCATGTGAACGAAATGAGATATATGGGCTACCAGGTCTTTAACATTTCTAACACTACACGATTGGCAGAAATGACAGCGGTTGACCGAGAAGCATTAAAACCCCTAAATTCCTTCAGTAGTTTGATAGAGTCTTTATTGATAAAAGTATATAATTAGTTCATACTTATAAGGGTTTTAATAAGGTTTATGTAGGGGACGATGGTTTAAATGTAATGCATAATTTAGTGATAATGAGAAGTTATATTTTAAATATTCACTCAAACATTACCTTGGCATCATGTGCTAACTTTCTAAACTTAATATCTTCTAACCAACTTATAATTTTGTAAAATTGTTTGTTCTTTACTGTGGTTAGGTCGTAATATTATCTGCTCTGCCATTTCTCTCATTTTACCTTTTATCTTATTCTGCTATAGATGCTGATGTTTTCTCTACTTTGATTCTTTTTCTCTTTTACAGATGTAGTAATCATTTCATATCTAATTCAACAATTAATGCTGTTAGAGCCAAAATTTCCCACTAAATGTTACCATTTCTCCAATCCTCCCTTTTTGGAAAATATCAAGGAGTATTTGGAACGTTGACAAGTCCAGAAGCTAAACTTTCTATGATCTATTGAATCGATTTTTACTACTTTAAGATGTGAAAAATTAAGCATAATGTTTCCAGGCTTTAAATCTCTGTGTACATATTTTAAAGAATGAAGCTATTAAAAGTATTTACAAATATTTGTATGAATAAGTGATAGCTACTTTTAAACTCTTTAATCTAGAATGTAATCTCTTAATGTCAATTATTACAGAGAGTAGAAGAGCTACTCTTAATTATTAATCTGCACTCTTATCCCTTGCTTTAGCAAGAGCGTAGTACTAATTGATAATCCCATTTGAAATTTGTCATCACATTTGAAGTAATTGAACGGATAAATTAGATAAATTTTTTAAGCGAACTGCTTATCTGTCAACACCTTTTTTAAATTATCCTCAAGGATAATATAGCTTACTTTACACTCTTTAAGGTAAATTTTATTAAATTTTGGAAATTTAAGAGCATTAAAAGTAAGTGTAATTTTTATTATCTCAAAGCCTTGAAGGTTTCTCACTGCTTTAAATAACTTTTTTTCTTTCTACACACTTTATCCGGTGATTCTAAGTGGTCTCTTGGCTTTCTTATTTTAAGAAAGACCTCACCAGTCTCAGGATTTATGAATTAAAACTTCTTACCATGATAGTTTTATAGGTTAACTTTTAAATCCCTTAAATGATTGTATTATTTATTGAAATTAGGGCAGAAATATTCTACATATATCTTAGCATTATTAAGATAAAGCTTGGGCTTGTTAGGTGCTGTTCTACGATAATGACGTCTAAGAGTAGACTTATAAGTGAAATTTTTCAAACATTCCTCATAAAAATGTTTCATCTTTCTTTTTTTATCTCTTCCTTGCCTCCAACTTTTTTTACTGTACTTTGCATTAAGCTTCTTAGCTTTACATTTCTTTTTGACAATTGAATAGACATTCGAAGTTTGAGACATAAGGTAAGAAAATTTCATGTTCATATTGGGTATAAGCATCACATGTCTCCATTTTTATTTTGATTCATGAAAGAAAATTGTTTCTAGCTAACGCCAAGCAATATTCCTTTTCTTAGTAAGTTTATGCTCATTTTAATAATACTATTAATAATTATGCAAGTAGTTAATATTCTGCTAGCATACTCAAAAAAGAGCAAGATCTCAATGGTTTTTCAAAGTCTAATAATAATAAAGTGATAGACGATTGTTTTATATTTCTTATCTTTAAAGATTTCTTAAATACTAATTCATCCATTTTATTCATTCAAATTCACCTTATTGTGTTTTGTGAAATTAAGTCGAGCTCCAAAAGTTGCTCCTGTAAATTTAGGAGGAGAAGCTTTATAATTGAATCTTTATTATAATCACCTATAAAGTTTTGAAGTTTTATATAATTTAAGGGGACGACCTAATAAAATTGATTAATTGTTCACCCGAGCCCCCCACCCCTCCCCCATACCTAAACCGAGCCCCCTCCCCACCTTTATAACAATAACTTTTTTAAATAATTCATTTCTTGTCCTCAGGACCTATAATACATGTAATACATGAATTTTTATTGGTTTCATTATGTCTGTCGACCATTTATTGTACAAACTACTAAAGGGAAACGCTTTATAGTCAAAGCAAACTATATGATATTATGTTATTTAAAAGAAAATTCTTTTAAATAAAAATAATATTACTTCTATCTAATATACCATAATAGTCCAAACAAAAATATTTTTTCAATTAAACAAGGGCAATTATGGTATATTAGATAGAAGTAATCATATTTTATTTTATAAGTATTTTCTTTAAAATAACATAATATCATATAGTTTGCTTTGACTATAAAGGGTTTCCCTTTAGTAGTTTGTACAATAAATGGTCGACAGACATAATGAAACCAATAAAAATTCATGTATTACATGTATTATCGGTCCTGATGACAAGAAATTAATTATTAAAAATGTTATTATTATAAAGGTGGGGGAGGGGGCTCGGTTTTGGTATGGGGGGAGGGGTGAAGGGAGGGGGCTCGGGTGAAAAATTAACATTAGAAATAATTTAATGAAGAAAATTTGATAAAATGGAATTTAAACTCTGAAACTTTGAGAGAGTTCCTCCATCTTTCTATTTGTATCTGATTCATGTTGATCTCAAGGTGGATCTCCCTCTTTAGTAATAACATTTTTGTAAATTAATAATGGATATCAATAATTTTAAATTTAATAAACAATTATATAAAGTAGAAGCAATCCTATGAAATATGTAATGAAGAAAATAATCTCGAAATAATTATAGGAAAATTCAGAAGTAAAGAAGATTTTTACAGATTCTTGGTAAAGCAAGATAAATAAAAAAGCTTTTAATTCGAATAAAATAATATATTTACATAACTACCCTGAAATATTAGTAGCAACCCTCTATAATTATGCTTTGATTGATCCAGAAGTTAATATTTTTCTATCTAATAAGTTGCCAGAGAGATAATAATATTTGATGTCCTTGAAACTTTAATCTGAGTATTTAAATCAAGTAATTTAAGAAGCTCATAATTAACGCTTCCCCATCTTTTTTTTTAGAAAAAGAGAAGCAGAGAATTAAAATCAATGATACCTTGCTCTGGGAGCTGCATAAATATCCTTTCATTACAAGTAAACTTAGACTTCTAACTTTATAGAAAAAACTTGGCACTGGTATATATTTGGTGAAATAGCATAACAAATTAAACAAGTAAGAAAGTCTTAAGTAAAACGTGAACTGAGTAGGGCGCTCTATAATAATTAATAAAATCAAATGAACTGAGCGTGTGTGCAGAACAGGAGCAGTCACTAAGAGAATAATAATTGGCTCAAGCAAGGCGTAAAAGTGAGAAAAGAAAGAGAAGCCGTATCATTTTATTAATTTAATTAAAGTTTCCTCCATTATTTTCGATATGTTTTTAGGAAGTATGAATTTGCCGCAACCTGTTGGTGGGGAAGGGTCCGGTCCAGGACAGATTTTGAAAAATGGCAAGAATGGACAAATTGACTCTCCTATAACTATTGAAAATGACTATATATCTAGTGTTCCGCTAACATACTATTATTGTCCAGGAGCCCAAATTTAGTGGATTTGCTTAATTCCAGGTTACCTCATGAATTTCCCTGACAATTTTTTGAGGCCCTCAAAACCCCAAAAATTAAGTGCTTGGATTCTTTAAGTAATATATTAAAATAGATTATTTCGATTATATCTTTGAGCGTTTGAAGATATATCGAGAAGATCTTTCAATTCCTAGTGCAAAGCTTCTAAATTATATTATCTTATTTTTATAACGACTGTGCGACTTCCTCAAATAGCTTATTTAACATGCTCAATGAAGTGATCTCTTCAAAGTAAATGAAAAACGTTTGTCATTTAATTTGTATTTTATCAAGTAAAAATTCTAAAGTCGAGAAGACCTTCCAATTCTTTGTGCTAAGCCTTTACTATCTAAATATTCTAAGGATCATGCTTCTTCCTTAAAGCTTATTTAACATTTTTAAGTAATTTCTTTTTTACTATTTAATTTTAATTTTCGTTTTTAGATATTTCTCTCTATTAATGCAGTATTTTTAATTTTATTATTTATAAAATACTAAAGAATAGGAAAAATGAATTAGTTATAATAAATTAACAGTCATTATTTTATCATTTGTAAATTAAATTAGATTAATAAAAGATAAAAATTAAAGAAAAGTACTCTTTTGTATACTCGACATACTTTTATATAATTTTCGCAAATAATTATATAATATTTTTTAATTATTTATGATTCCTAAATCAATTGTCTCTCAGCAGAGATGGTAAGTTTGAAAGCATTATTGGGTTTTTTATAATATAATCTGTAAATATTTCTCGTATTTGTGTGATTATTACTTAATTAGGGAACGCGACAAGAAATACCTATATTTATTAGATTTGAAAAATATTAGAAATTGGATTTAGGGTTGTGATTTTTATGTATAAATTAGTATTTTTATATTTATTATTTCTGAGATATGCACTTACATTGAGTTTATACTGTGGATAAACCATAAATACTGAGGGAGGTTTTTGAAGTGCTTGTTGTAATAATTCCATCTTAATCATTATTTTTAATTTTATAAATATACTAGGTTATCTTAATTATATTCTACGATTTTTAAATTTGAAAATTCATGATTAATATTATCGATTGCTACTTTATTAAATATCTTTAATATTGATTTTTAATTTTCATTTATATCCTTTTATCCATTATTAATAATACTTTATAAATATTACTCAAATTTTAATGCACAATACTTCTTTAACGCTTCTTCATAAACTTCGGTAATTTCCTATTATTTTTAATTTATAGTTTAATATTTTTTATATTTATATCTTTTTATTCCTTCTTGGGTAATCAAAACCCCAAAACCCCTTAGTGAGGTTTATAAGTGCTTTGATTTGTAGGGTATAGTTGGGGTCTTATTGGGGTTAGTAGAGAAAACGCAGGTTTTTATGAATTTAATTAATATTTAATGAGTATTACTGTACTTGATTCAAACTATTTTATCTGCTTATCTTTGTGATACCTCTTGAATTTAGCAGTCTGTAGTTGTTCTAGTATATCATCCAATGATTATCGTGGATATGCTGGAGCTTTTACGATGACCATCTCAACTATCTTCTTAATTTCATTGCATATTTCATCTTGCTTAATATGTTTAGCAGCCAAACTTATTGATTATTTCTCATGTTTTGTTCCAAAGTATGACATACTTTCCATATCTCACTCTATGATAATTGCTGCTACCGCCCAAACATCCCATTATACAGAGCCATTTGTCCATTTCTCTCTTAGGGAAGTATCCTGGAGTGCCTAAAACCTTAGCTAAAGTCACTATCTCTTGTCTTATTGCTCTGTTGAAATCTATGACTACTACTTCTAAAGGGCAGAGTTTTAGCATTACATTTTCTGGCTTCAAATCTCTATGAACATACCCTAGATCATGGAGCTCCTTCACACCCTTAGTCATATCTTTGAGTATCTCATTCAAATCATCAGGATATCTATTATGGTAGAGATACTCTCTTAGAGTCATTTCAAACTCTTGAGT
>ARYC01005553.1:0-36922 GCA_000711775.1 Oxytricha trifallax | reverse complement strand
ACACAAATTTAGCAATAATTTATATTAAAAAAGAGTTAATTATGGAAATTGCTGAATCTACTATAGATAAAATGAAAATTACTCAAATTAGCAATAATTTATTTTAAAAAAGAGTTAATTATGGAAATTGCTGAATCTACTATAGATAAAATGAAAATTACTCAAATTAGCAATAATTTATTTTAAAAAAGAGTTATTTATGGAAATTGCTGAATCTACTATAGATAAAATGAAAATTACACAAATTAGCAATAATTTATATTAAAAAAGATTTATTTTAAGGAAATTGCTGAATCTACTATAGATAAAATGAAAATTACACAAATTAGCAATAATTTATATTAAAAAAGATTTATTTTAAGGAAATTGCTGAATCTACTATAGATAAAATGAAAATTACACAAATTAGCAATAATTTATTTTAAAAAAGAGTTTTTTATGGAAATTGCTGAATCTACTATAGATAAAATGAAAATTACACAAATTAGCAATAATTTATATTAAAAAAGAGTTAATTATGGAAATTGCTGAATCTACTATAGATAAAATGAAAATTACTCAAATTAGCAATAATTTATTTTAAAAAAGAGTTAATTATGGAAATTGCTGAATCTACTATAGATAAAATGAAAATTACACAAATTAGCAATAATTTATAATAAAAAAGAGTTATTTTAAGGAAATTGATGAATCTACTATAGATAAAATGAAAATTACACAAATTAGCAATAATTTATTTTAAAAAAGATTTATTTATGGAAATTGCTGAATCTACTATAGATAAAATGAAAATTACACAAATTAGCAATAATTTATATTAAAAAAGAGTTATTTATGGAAATTGCTGAATCTACTATAGATAAACTGAAAATATCACAAAATAGCAATAATTTATAATAAAAAAGAGATAATTTATCTAAATTGCTCTCATGTTTTTTTTTCAGAATTTTTTGCCTGTTTTATTTCATCAAAATTCTTTCTTGGTCAACAGATTAAAGTATAAAATAATGTTAATTTTTTCTATCTTTTTTATCGAAATTAATTTTTTGAATTCTAATCATTTTACATTACATAAGTCAATGATAGTTTTGAGCCATATTTTGTCTTTTTATAAGCATATAGTTCGTCAACTTATCTCCGAGAAATCTCCTTTCTCATTCTATTTGGTTAATGGATCTGTGTTTCTCCGAATTTATTAATTGCATTTCGTTTTTTTTTTATTTACTGACTTTTATTTTCTTTACCTAGTATTAGATCTTTATTTTTTAATTATTGATTTTAATTCTTAATTATTGTATTTATATTTTTCAGATCTCACCTATTAATGTTCATTATATAATCTTCTGCTTAGATATTCAATCATATTTAATATAATTTAGTTTGCGATCATCATATTTAATCTTCTTCCTTCTTATATAATCTATCTTAACATTTTTGATAGTACAAGTGGCATTCAAGTTTTCTTATTCTATTATCAAGCCAGATCATGTTAGTTATTATCACAGTTTGTTCCTTTCTTTCAAAGTCAATTAGTCTTTATTCCTTGAATTTTTTTGAGAATCATGTTGGATCACCAGCAACATTAATTATGTAGCAGTTTTTTAGGCGATTGTAATCCACAAATACTTTGTGAATATTACAGTTATGTCTCTTTCTGTAGTTAACTATCGTACTGCCTTAACTAATTACCATAATTGTGCCCATTACATACTTTGTTAGAAAATGATTAGTTTCTAATCTACATTGAATTCCAGTTTAATAAAATTATTAAATCTGGGGTTTTGGTTGGTTTTAAAACTGATTCAGATCCATTTTCTTTTCTTATAATATTCTTTTGAGACTAATCTTTTATTATTGACTATGTAATTAATATTTTCCTTTTCCAATAATTCATTGATCTGACTTTTTTAATCAATAATTAAACAATTGTTATGTCTTTTTATTTCTCGTTATTTTAAAGCTACCATATTGATATTTAAGATCACCATTGATAAATAAAAATTATACAAAAATGTTGAAACTTATTATTTAAAAGAAGTTGCCCATGGAATTGTTGCCGAGATATCAATTGATAAAATTGAGATTATAAAAATTTATATTTAAAAATATAAATATATTGTTAAAAAACCCTAGATAGAATTGAAATCCTAAAAATAAGTTTTGATTTATCAAAAATTTGAAAAAACTGATTGTAATAATACCATTAAAAAAATAATAACAATAACAATAACTATTATGTGATAACATTGAGGTCTCTTGGACCCCCATCTATATTATGTTAATATATAAGAGATTTAAATTTTTAAATCGAAAGTTGTCTCTTTCTTTGTATTAAGTATTGATTCATCTTCTTCTCATGTCTTTTTATTTATGTTGTCTTTATTTTCTCAAGTTTCCTTTCTTCTTTCTTTTCTGCCCTTTTATTTTGGGTTCAATTTTAGATGCTGTCTCTTTGAACTTAAATAGATGATTTAAGTTTTATACTTTGATTGATAATTAGAGTTATTTTTTCCTAATTTCTTCTTTCATTCAAGTTGTCATAATTTGACTGAAATCTAATTTGAGGATTTAGAAGAACTTTTATATACACATTAAAAAATTGTTCATGAGACTGGAAAATTTAGCTCACATGATGAGACAAGACTTGTCTGGGGCTTTGGTGGTTTATTGGATTCAAATGTTGAAAATTTTTATTAAAAATTGACCGATTGTTATGTGATTATTATCCATTTTGTTTCGACCTTGATAAATACGATTAGTTAGGCATCATCAATGGCTCCGATTTTCTTTAGTGATGTATTGCCAAATTTTCCATAATAATTATTGATTGTCTCTGGGAGGAGTTTTGAGGGTTCGTATAAATTTGAGTCTTTGGTATTCACCCATATATTGAGATGCAGTATTCAATAGTGTCGAAATCATTTTTGAGTTAGTCCTTAATAGAACTCTAAATTAATTATGAGTTGGTTCCAACTTATTTTTATTAATAATTATAATTATTATTTGTTTTAATAATTCAACATTTATTAGGATCTATAATAAGTAATGAATTTTGATTATTAAAAAGTCCTATTCAGTACTGAGATTATTCAGCGACGTAATTGGTGTTGTTGTTTTTCTGAGCTCATTCGTTGGTATAATCCTAGTAGCAGTAAGGGAGTTGAGTTTGTTCAGAAATGTCAAATTCTTGATAGAAAAGTAATGTAACTTCTTATGAGTTGTCTTAGTATGAGCTAGAGTCTTTGCATCTGTCATAGCAATCCCTTCCCTATACTGAGCTCCAAACCTCTTCGTTTGTCGCTGTAAATAACTTCTTTGTAATAGTAGAGAGCTTCTTGAGTATGGAAAGGCTGGTTAAAATGCATTTGTATAGTCTTTAATGAATTTTGCAAGAATTATTGAATTTTAATGGCTCTTGATTTGCTAATCTAGCAGAGGTTTTGGCTCAGCAATATGAAGTTTTTATACTTGTTATTGAATGAAAAAGCCTAAGTATTTATAGGGGTTGCTGTGTCCAGAACTGCGCTTTATCACAACAGTTGTCATCTTCAAAAAAGATTTTAGTCACTTATATATGAAATTGGTTAAACAGAATGTATCATTTTCTTGCTTATTTCTAGCGATGAATAAAAATATATAAGATAAGTGAAGATATTGGTGAGAACACAAGAGAAAAAATTCAAATATACCTAAAGAATTTTTTTTTACGGTTAATGCTAACCATTATTACTTTTTTCGTAAGTAATAATGATACAAAATATATAAAAAATTGCTATTAAAAAAAGATTGCAATTCTATTTTTTAATATTTTTTAATTTAATTGAATCATCTCTTAAAAGATTTAATTTAAATTGATAATTTTAAATTTTATTTATTTTTGTTTTATTCATAATTTATTGATAATAGATTTTACATTTACAATTATTTTTTTTATAATTTTATTAAAAAAAGTAGTATTAGTTCTTATGTATTAGATTTATTAAATTAAATATGAAATTACAATATATTTAATTCTATAGCAAATTGGTAGCTTTGTTTTTTGTTATTCAATGTCATTATATCCTGAAGAATTTTCTTTTTTATTGTGAACAGCTCTAATGCTTTTCATTTCATTTATTAATTAATCCAACATTTAAGATCCTATTTTTAAAAAATTAGAAGAAATACGGGATTAAGTTAAATTCTCAGAAATAAAAAAATTTATTTATTAATTTATTCTAAAATTATTTATAATTATAATTTTAAAAGCATATAATTAAATGATTAATCATTTTTTTTATTATGCTTCGGCAAATCTTTGTCACTAATATTCTAAGTTTTAAATATTCTTAAGAATTCGTTCTGTCTTTGTATATTTCATTATCAAAATTCTTTGAACTGTTTTCTATTTCAATTGTAGGTAATTATCTCTTTTATTTGAAGATATCCTCTTTAATGTTATTGATTTCTCTGAAATATGACCTCCTGTAATTTAAGCTTTCCTCCTGTTCTATTTTTAGTTTTCACAAATACTATTATAAAATCTTAATTTGTCTCAGGTTTCTAATTCAAAACATATTAAGAAAGATATGTTATTCTAACTGTGATAAATACTATTTATGTAGTTATAATATGGAAAAATGTCAAACTTTAAGTCATTAGTTTTAGCATTACTCATTTTCTTCATAATGTAAATTAATTTTGTTTTTATTTCATTATCTTATCAATTTTTTATTAATTAAATATACATAATCAACCTTATTCAATTGATTTTTCTAATTTATTTGTGTTAACAAAACAAACTAATCTAAAATATTATTATCATTAACTTAATTATCTTAATAATTTATTATTAATTTTAAATTTTAGATGTAATTAAGAACTTAACATCTTTGAGTATATTTAGGCATATTATATAATTGTTATATAGTTAAAACATAGTCTTTAACTATTTTGTAAATTTTACAATATCAAATGATTTTAGATATTTAGCCTTTAATATTTTTAATAAAAAGAACGATCAAGATTGCTGATTTATTACGCTTTTATTTTTTAAATTGAATCAACACACTAAAATTTTTCTTGCAATATTTATTCAGAGGTATTTTCCATTGCGATTAAAATATTGATAAGAGCCCTTTAAATCTTGAGTGTATTCGTAATAATATCTTTCCAAACTAAATATGAATATTTTTGATGTACAACTAACAAGATTTGCGAATAGATCAATTTGGGCTCAATCCTTAAATCAATTATTATCAATTTTTATTAACAAATTTAAAAAGCAGGGCTTTGTTTTCATTTTATTTTATTATTTATTTAATTTATCTCCCTTTTATCCAAAATATATAATTAATTTCATATTAAAAATTTATAATACTAATTAAATTAGATAATTTTACAAGTAAGGCAAGCTCCTATGATTTTTTCAATACAAAGAGTATTGTCCATTTTTTCAATTGTAAATTAATGCTTTCATTTCAGGTTCTTTATCTTCGATCTTATTAAAAACCTTTATATTAACAAATTTTTTACAAAGTATTATGTCGGTTTGTATATCTTCTTAAATGAATGAATTTTAAATAACTAAATTACTTTAATAATTGAGTTTTCAGTTTTTGGGAGCAAAGTAGCATACACATTAAAAAAATTTTCATATGAAAATTAATTTGAGCATATTGCTATTATTTAATTTTCAATTTAATTTCTATAATTATCAACTTAATAACTTATTATTCCACTTATATTCAAATATTACCAGCATTATAAAAAGTTTTGATATAAATTTTATATATATTTGGCTTATAATTCATTCAAAGTATAAGATTCTAGTTTCATGATTTGTTTTTAGCAAGGTAAACGGCTATTCATTGGTATTATCTTATTTTTTTACTCTTTATATTTTTATACTTTGAAATTATAAACCTTTGTAAAATCATCTAAGTCTTTTTATATATCCTATTAATTAATTTATTTTAAGACTTAGTTTGATGATTTTAGTCTCGGTCTGTTTAGACATAATTTGATGTTAAATATATTTAGGAAGACTTTTGCTTTCGTCTAAAGTTTCCCGCTCTATTTATAAGGAATGCAACTTTTATCAATTTGTAATGATCTTTATCATCATCCATGAGCAAATTAATAAAATCTGAGAAAATTAAGTAAGTTGATATAATTAATCAATGAATCAATTTAAAAAAATAAAATTTTGCTATTTTCTTTAACTATGTTAAAGAAGGCATTTAAAAAAAATCAGAACAAATATAGTCTAATATATTTTCACTATAATTCTAGAAAGTCTTATCTTTTATGAACATAGAAGCCATTTCCCCAAAGTCCTTTGTAGTTAATTCTAAAATTTTGATTTTTTCCCCTGTATTTATTCTAATTATAATCATAATTAAGGAATAAACATCCTATCTAAGATCACTATCTTCCTTTTCATTAAAATTCACCAAGTGTTAGTAATAGGTTAAAGGTATGGCACAGCTAAGGATCTCTATTAAAAAATTTAGCAAAAATTGAGCTTAGTATTGTTTGGAGTTTAGTTTTAATGTACAATGGCTAGTTAGTGAAGCTCTTAGACAGCATCTATTCTTTTTAGCAATACTTTCTCATATATTACTAAGAAGTTTAAGTTTCTATTATTAAAATGATTTATCAAAGTTCAGTTTTTTTTATATAAAATGTTTAATTATTAAGAATACACCCAAAAATTTATCTTAGTAGTATTTATCATAAAGCTGAATATGTTGTATAGATTTGCAAGTTTTATATATTATTGAGCTCTTGAAATTCATGAGTTAAAGTACAACCATTTATCAAATTAAATATTGTTTTGTCAATACATACAAAATTTGCATCAAGCGAAAGTTCATGTTTCATTTCTATTTCATATTTAACAGACTCTATTAATTGTACTTTGAAAATTTTTCTATTCACTATTAATCATAGATTTACTGGTCGTGTTTGTTTTCATAATTTGCAGGCTTTAGTTGGAGAGTTATGATTCATCACATGCTAATCCTTCCCCTCCCCTTTAGTTTTTGTGCTTTATCTTTTTGATTCTATTTAATCTCTACTAACTATATTTTTATTTATAAAAAGATTTTCTGGTTTGAAGATTTAATTAAGTCTCGAAAAAGTTTTTAAATTATGTAAGCTTACTTATTTTGAATTATAGCAACCAAAATTTCTTGCTCATCAAGCTCGATTAACTCTACAAAAAGTTTTGATTTTTATGAAAATTGACACTTTCCTTTGATTTTGAATCAAATGAGGTACGTATAATTTTCTCCAAGTTTTATTAAAAATAAATTTTCCATTTTCTCTTTGATGTGCCAGTATTTGCCTCATTAGCTTTAGGGATGTACAAAGAAGTGAGCATTTTTAACATTCAATGAGAGCTCTGGATTTCTTAACTTTATTTATGGCGCGAGGTGATCCCCCCTCTATTAACACTTAGATTAATATTATTATTTTTCCTCATCTCCCCTTTTTACTGGCTTTAAATTATTGTTTTTACTTAATTGTATAGAGATGACTTCATCTAACTTTGTTTTATCTTTTACATCACTTTAGTTACTCTCATTACTTGATAAAGAAAATAAATTTGATGAATTATTTCTAATATTTATTTATTGTTTCCTTAATTATAATAAAGAAATTATAATTTAAGAAATAAAAAAGTTGTGGGTCTTAATTTATTTGCAGATATAATCAACTAATGTAAACATAACTAATAATTTTTCAAAAGGATTCCTGTAAAAAATGTAAATGCTCAAGAAAAAGAGGCATAAGTTAAGTCTTATAGTATTTGAGAGTATCCTGGAAAGAATCTTGAGATTATGTGAACATAAATAAATATTTATAAATTTTATTTTGTATTAAATAACTAGCCATGAAATTAAATAATCATAAATATATTTTTTAACTTTAAATTTATTGCTTAGTAATAAGTAGAAACTCTATGAGGCTTTTAATTATGTCCACATTAAAATTTTAAACCAATAAAATTCATTTTTTTATGTCCTTAAAGTTAATTTATTCAATCAAATTTATTTTAATTAATAAATCGTTTATTAATTAGTAAACTAACATTAAACCTTATTAAATAATAAGAAGAAAGTAAAATTCAAATGGAGTCATTACAAAATATTGTAAACATAAATTCAATGATCTTAGACGGAAGTTTAAATACCAAGCATGATTGGTTCAACCCCTTAAAATATTCACGCAAGTCATTTTAGCATAACCATGCTAGTGGGATATCAGATTCACTCATTTAAGCGGACAAGCATGAAATTTATTAAAGATGACCTTGCATCTTACAAAGAGCTACTAAAATCAGCAGACTTTACTTATGACAACGTTCCCAACTATCCCGAGCTATGTATCGCGAACATATTTAAATATGTTAAGAAAGATCAAGAGCTTTAAAGATATTTAGGTAGTTACGATGAGGTCAAGGATCTCCCTGACAAGAATTTTTTCTATGGAGTAATTGGAAAAATTTAAAATGAATGGTTGTCATAAATGTTTATACGCAATAAGCTGCTTAAAAAAGCGTGCTAGACAAATAACAAATAGAAGAGTCAATATAAATGAGTGAAGAGTTCTTAAGGAAATTCAATCTGTGCCTCATTTTTCAAGTAAGAAAAAATAAATAATTATATATGCAAAAAAACAGAAGGATAAAGCTCTGACGATGCTCAAAATGATAATATTGAGGAGAAGGCAGTAGAAAAAACGTAAACGCAATGAGATCTCAAACACTGTCGATGTCACAACAAAAATTTAATGAGATAAACATTAATGAATATTTTTAAAAGAGATGAGAACATGATAATGAGGAATCATCCAGCCAAAAGGATGCCAATTAATAAGTGACATTAATTAATTATGTTAACTAAATATGAATTAAATTAACCTAACTTTTAATAAACTCATAAATTTTAATCAATCAAACTTAAGAAGTGTATCTCAATTCTCATTCTAAAATTATTTATTTTAATAGTTTTATTTGAATTTTTTACTACTTAAAAATTTTAATGTCTAATAAGCAATTTTTTATACACTCGTTTGACTCTTGAGAAAAATGTTTTCAATGCAATCTTTCTCATACGAATAATGAGCATTAAATAAGAGTTACTTTCCATTAGCTTCCACGTGTTCTTTAAATTCATTTGAGTGATGAGCTCATAGATTGTCAAGAAATATAGTTAATGGTTGCTATTTGTAGTTGTTTTTTAATTCTTAAATTTTTTTAAAAATTATTTATAAAAAGTCATTAATTTTAATGGACTTTTACATAACTTTAAATCCTTTAAAGCAAAGTTTAGAACTAATGATAACTACAGCAGCTAATGTTTCAAGTTTAGTGCCCTCCTTGATAAAAGTTAGTTTGTTTATTTATGGGCTCAAGTTTTATAAGTAATTTTATCACTTTTAATGATGTCTTCATCTTAGTAGATAATTTTATATTTATCATTAATGATTTTAATTAGCTACTCTTAACTCTTATTAAATAAGTATTTAAAATATATTTCTACTCCAAGCAATAGAATAACTTTAAAATAATTTTTAAGATGAATTGATAGTTACTTTATTATATAACAGATAGCAGTGTATTTCTAGGAACAGAAATTCCTAAACAGTTAATTCAGAGTATGAGCAAGGTGATAGAACTGAGTTGAATAATCAAATAATGGATATGGAACAATAAAGATCGCTTGCAAAAATACGTAATCATGAAGATGGAAAATAAGTAGATCCTGAGGAGAAAATTTTCATTAATGCTTGGTTAGCACTCATAATATGTTATATTGATTATCCAAAAGGGATATTGGCAAAAACGATAAGAACCTGGTATTAAGAATGAGCTTGAAATTCACTTTAGGATTCGGGTTCAGGAGGAACCAAAGGATGTTTTAGAAATATCTTACTGCAGTTAAATTTGCTTTCTTATGCTTGTGCTATACCTGCTGATTTCAAACTTGAACATAAAAGATTTTGAGAAAATCAACAAGAATAAGGCGCTCCAAGAATATCAATGGCTGTAGTGAGTCTGCCACTTTATTCTTTAGTGTAAAGGAGTCTCTTGCTGCTTCAAATGAAGAATCGCGTTAAATAATAGAATTAATAAGGTCATCATTGGTGGCAATTCAAATTTTAATATTAGGTCTGATAGTTTAAGCAGAGCTAAATTAATTGTAATAATCATGAAAAAGGTTTTAGAATGGGGCATTTTCTTACTGGTTTTAGATTTCATGAATGCACTTGGAGATGGGTTGGAGCAAATTTCGTACCTCTATAATTAATTCGTAAAAATTTTCAAAATATTTTCATTTATATGGGTCTACCCAGTCAAGTTTTTTAATAATAAATTTGGGCGAAGCAGCTCACAAAAAACATTATTGCGATTTCATTCGCTCTGCTGTTATTTCTATCCAGCTCATAATTAATTCTTTAATCTTTTTGTATTCAACTGTTTGATTGAAATAATTTAATTGTACTAAGATATGTTTTAGAAAATAACTTAATTTTTATCTATATTATAATATAAGATGTTTTAGATCTAATTAATATTTATTGATAAATAATATAATAGTATAGTAAAAATATCAACACCTTTATGCCTAGTGCATCCTCATATTCCATTTGAATACTTTTTTTCTTTCATATTTTTTTTCTCAAGAGTGAACTACTGTATTATTTTAAGCATATGCGTTCTCTTAACCAATAATTTGCTATTATCTTCAAGAATACATTACTAAATAATAGTACCGTTTAGTAACATTTGATACATTTTTAATCTAAGAGTAAAATTTTATCGATTTTGGAATTAGAGATTAATTAATAGTAATATAAAATAATCATTATTAAATATGGGGTTACATAAAAGATGAGAGCAATCAGATATTCTTAATGCCAAGTTTGTTCAAAGCATAGAGTAATCAGTTTGTGAATCTCATTTGGCATCAGCCCTTCCTGCTTTTGGAAGTAATCAAAAGTGGTCGTGTGCCTCAACTGCATTGGTGATGACTTGCTGCAGCTGCGGATCCGAGGTTGAACCCAAGCTTTGTTCGCTTGTACGTTCAAGCGGTGCCGTTGCTTAATGTGCTTACAGCTAATCTTACGCCAGCGCCAAAGTAAAGCCTCCATGTTCTAGTGGGGTTCCGTGTTTAGGGTTCACGGTACAATACGTCCCCTGGCGCTGAGCTTAGATAGTCTAATACTTTTACTTGTTGGGTCGCTTTTGACGCAATTACCGCTAATTTCATCGTGCACGACTGTGGGTTCAGAAAGCGCACTGAAAGCCCGGCTATAGTAAAGATTCGAGTTTCTTAACTGTCTCAACTCGATATCTTGAAATGCCGGATGAATAAGACCTTCATGAAACCCCTCTTGCGCTCGTGATTTGCAGCTGAATTTCCATGGACGGTTGATGTTGCATTCGTTACAGCTGCTGCAGTCTCTCAGGAATTTGGCAGTGTCATTTTATATAGATGAATACGCAACTTCTTGGGCGATGACCAGCAAAGCCGTCCTACGGGAATCCCTTTAGATAGCCTTGGCCGCTGAGGACCAGCGGTGGACTAGAATGGACCGCTCGCTCATATCTCGCTCTGTTGATTCTCACACTTCTTTTTCTGCGGTAATGGGACGGCCTCGACGCTGATTCGTAAAGACAGCAAGCGGCTGGGGATTGCTTTGCGGAAATGGAGTATCGAGAAGGAAGAAGTAAGATCGCGCGAAGAGCATTTTCGTAATGTCGATGAGCCCAGACTCAGTTCGTCTGCCAGCTCTTTGGATATCTCGAAGTTGCTTTGGTATGATTGGTGTTAGGGAGCCCACCAGTGCTGCGAATATTGGAACGAACGATGAGCTGGCGGTCTTAAGTTCTGCTGGATTTTATCTGCAAGAATTCAAAATGATCAGCGAGTCGATGAGCCAATAAAAATAGGCAAGTGAATAACAGCCAGACGCTGTGCCCCAAAATCACGGATCAAACAAAATTTCAAGATCGCCCAGTAGAGAAAGCAGCAGTGACTCCTCCTCAATCGGTTCGTCCAATAATTAGTCAAGCCCAAGCCGATCATCGAAATCTGAGCAGAGTTATTAGGAAAAACTAATATCACAGCCAAAACCTCCAGCCAAACCGAAATCTTAGGCTATCCCAAAGTGTCTCAAGCCCCAAGGTAATTTAGAGTAGCCTAAGAAATCGGAAGATAACGGTGCAAGGAATCGGAATTTGAGCACTCGCTCTTGCACATTTTCCTTAGATCGACCCTTTAATATTCTTTCGCACCAGGTAAATGAAGACGCATAGGGCAATCGCGATTTCACATTTGTGTTGAAGTACACGGATCAAGATACCAACTTCAAGATCTCGTATCAATACCTCAAAGACAAGTTCACTGACGAACAGCTTAAGCCGATCGTTGCTTATATCAATCATCACAATCTCAAAATCCCAAGCGCTAATATAGTCAAGGCTAAACGCAATTGTGCAGGAGCATCATTGGTAAACGTGGATTCCCAGAGAGCTGGAGGAAATGATGAAATCGATGGATTTGGGAAGGGATGGTACTACGGGAAGCGCTATCACCAGGAGCGATTCTCTCCTGAGAAAGTCAATTTCGAAAGCATGTGGTTTGAGGGAGCGAGGCCCTAGCAATTCATGGATTGCGTTATCCACGCGCTCAACTATTACGTCGGGTTCCGATATTTCACATCACGCGAGCAAGTCATTCGACTAATGCGCCGTCGCATGCATCTCACTGAAGCCGAGGTCGTGACATTCAAGCGAGATAATGGGGTCTCCCTGCAGTAGATGAAAGATGTCGTGGCTGACTCTAATCACCTTTACTCGCCTAGCCTAATCTTCGAGTGTGAGATGTCAAAGGATTCATCGCATTGCAATGAGTTCGAGTAGGTAATCGAATAATCTTAAAGCCGTCAGTTTATAATGATCTATCGTAACCAGGCGATAAGCTGTTCGTATAGTCACGCCTTGACTCTTAAGAAATGCTCAAAGGGCTTAGCCGTATTTGACAGCGCTCGGACCGCCCCACAGTATTCTAAGATTGATAAATGCGCTTAGCGATGGGACATTGGAGATTTCATGAATGGCGTGACCCGTATCTAGCTCTTTGAGATGGCGCCTGATGATTACTCTGAAGAGGAGAGAGCAAAACAAATGACAGCGCTGCAAGGAATCTTTGAGAGCCCTCAGACCCCCCGAGCGTGAAAATTCAAGCTAAATTGTTCAGAGCAATTGAATACTCGCTGTCGCAAGTATATTAATTTCCTTAATAATTTCATTTTAGCTTTATTTCTTTGCTAGAGTAGCTAAACCCACCGTATTAAGTAACAGGCAATGCTCCAGGCTGCGCTCTATCTGATGGTACTTGCCGTTTCTCAATAGGTGGCTCAGGAAGCTCAATAAACTCAAATCATTGAAGCTCTGCCTACATTCATAATTAAATATTGGATTGGGATGAGCGATCAGAACCGCGTTTCCCTCGAGAAACTTTCTCAATACATAAATACCAAGCAAGAGCTCTACGAGTCTGCAGTAAGGAATGGCTTTTTCTTGCCAAAGGCCTCGAGCTCTCTTATCACTGAAGAGTATTTGCTGGCTGTGATTGCAGGATAACTTTGGTGTCCGAACTTCAAGGACATAAGACTACTCCCATGCACTAGGCCCCCATCCAAGGCGATTCTTCTCGAAAAAGTGGCAGATGTCTCAGCGAAAATGGGCAAGGAGACTGGAATCACTGCAACGCGGGTTCCGAACAAGCAGTGGCTAATAGAGATTCTATCAACGTTTCTCCCGCGAGATGAGATTTTTGATAAGGGCTATATCCCTCCATCAAAGCCTAGTTAGTTGAGGAATCACAAGACCGTAGACATTCCCTTAGCATTTTTGAAGAATCTTCCACTGTCGAAGAAGAAGCCCAAGAAGAAGCGTTTGGCTGTTATAGGGGAAGCAAGGCGGGCGCTCTAAAAGCAAAGATTGCAGCTCCAGAAAGTCCGAGTCGATGCTAAGCTAAGAGCGATGTCGCCCAGTCATTCGACTGATGATGACCCAATGCGCGATTAATGTAAGCCATTAACATTTAGTAACCCATTTCATAGAGTAGCAGAGCGCATCTAAGCGACAGTTCAACACTCCATCCAAAATGCAAATGTGAATTGGTCTCAGACTAAAATGCCACGAATAGAACGGATGAGGGCTTTCGAGTTTGCCAGGGATAAGCGACGCACTTGACTTTCATCGATACTCGACAATATGAGCTCGATACGAGCCTTTAGCTGCTCGTCACCGCAGTCACCGCCCTGTAATGAAATCACGTATTTGCTCCACATACGCTTGACAATGGCCCAGAGCCGCTCGATCGAGTTCAGCGCGCAGCTGTAGGGTGGCAGGAAAAATGGCTTGAAGTGGCTATCGAAGACCTCTTGCACTACCTTACTGTGGTGTATGGGTAAGTTGTCCATCACGCAGATTCCTGAGCCGCCTGAGGCACCTTTCAGCTGGATAAGGAATTCTCGAAACTTCACTGAGTTATTGGTGCCTGTGGTAATCCTATAAGTGAGGAGGCCCTATGAACTTATGGCCCCAGTGATAGTGAATGACCGCCCTCGAGTATTCGGTATTCCAATGAACAAACCCGGCTTTGACCAAACTCGCTTCGGTGTCTGCCACCAGTGGATCGTTGTCTCATCAATGTAAATAACGTTGCGCCTGTTCAGAAGTGATTTGCCGAGTTTAAGCGACTTCAAGCGCTACTCCTCACCAATCGCTTCAGCGCGTTTTAGCTTCGTATTATAAGCGTAATCGCACTTGGTGTAGGATATGTCATTTCGCTTATAGCAGTTCCTCAATGTGCTTGGAGAAAGCGATGGTAAGCCAAAGCGACGCTTAATAGCTTCCGCCCTCAGCGTTAGAGATAAGGGAGCCATTTGTCTTAGCGCCGGCTCGCTGCAAATGTAGTCGACGATAGCGGGTTTGAGGACCGGCTTTCGATTCTTTCCAGAATTCTTCCTCTTGCTCACGATGCGGAAGCAATTTCTTCGCCAGCGTTGTATGATCATCGAAATTGTTGAAACGCGTAGCCCCACCCTTAGAGCAATTTCCTTATGTGTAAGCCACACGTGCTTGTCACTTATGAGGGACCCGTGCCTTAAGTATACCACCAGACTCTGCAGGAGGGCGCTACTGTCCTTCTTTGTCGGGTGCCTTCATTTTGCAGAGATTTGCAACGGGTGAGCACGAATCTGGACACAATCGTTCTAGGAAAGGAAGTCGATGACGGCTTGGGCCTCTGTCTTGAATCTCTTTGAGGCGACCTAATCACTTACAAATTCTGCTTCAGAGAAAGTGCGCTTCTTATGTATTTACCCTTATCTATTCCTTGTAGGCATTTACATATTTTCGATTAATTTATTAATAAAACATAATTCCATATTCATTCTAATTTTACTATAAGTTCTAAGTTCTTATCTGAATGATCAATTGTTTCAAATATATTTAAAATATTTCCAAGACTCATATAATATAAAATATTATCAGTCCAAAGTCATAATATTCTCTTTAAAAATTTCCTTTTTCTATTTTACTTGTATACTGATAAGAAAAATTACAAATTGTGCCATCTTTGCATTTATCTGTCTCTTCAAATCTGTTGGAATAGTAAAATCCTGTGAAATAAACTTCTTTAAAAACATCTGCTGCATGAATGTTACTAGGATTCAAATTTTTATTAATATGCCCTAATGAGTGGAATTATTTTTAAACTAAAAAAGGCTCACTATTATCTATTTATTGTTATGATGAAAATTCTTATTGGTCTAAAATTTTCTATTTCTTTCTCTATTTATTTAAAATTTAAATTTAAATGAGATTCTCTGAATATAAAAGTATGATATGTTATCACATAAGGAAGTTGTTATTTTTGAAATTAAAAATGAATAAATTTTATATTTTTATTATTAAGATTATAGTTATAAGTTTAATGATGAAAAAATTTCTCGTTCTCTTAAGCGTAATAGCCGTTGCTCACACCATTGTTAAAGCCGACACCCTCTGAGACTTCGGAAACTCCATCGTAAATTTCAGAGCTGGTACCTGCTCATTACTCACAAATAACTCATCAAATGATAGAGATCCCTGCTAGGTTGCCTGTACTAAGGCTTCAACTTACATTTAAAGATGTTCACCTCAAGTCAATACACTAAAGCTAAATCCAACCCAGCTGAGTACTTGTCCAAGTTAGGGGACTTCAACATTAAATTCAAAAGCTTAAATGAATCAATGCAGACTCGTCGAATTAATGCAAGCCTTCGACTAGAGAGCTTCAATCAAGTTAAGGTGCTTGACTCTTCTAAACACAAAATGAAACCACTCAATTTTCGTAAAAACTCAGAGGCAGCAGCAGAATTCTAATGCTGTATAGACCAATTCTCTAAAGGAAATCTACTCTCGCTAAATAGAATTCCTCTAACATATTAAGTGATTTAGAGTATAGATCCAGACACCTCAGTGCACAACTAGTTTCTCATCTTAAGTGTTTAATCAACAACCTCCAGTGAGTTCAAGCGATCCCTATGAAAACTACGATTTTGATATTCAATCAGCTTTAGAAAGCCACTAATGAAAAAGATGAACTCTAGCGTGAAGTCAGCAGATTGAAGGACCATAGAGATTTGATAAGGATGAAGAATTCAGCTTTGGGTGGCAGTGCAGGTTCAGGGGCTGGTGAAGCAAGTGGAAATAAAGCTCAATATAACAATGGATATAAGTTATTGCATGTAGTCCTTGTAGCAATCATATCACTAATATTGGGTGCAATCATACTACGCTGCTCAAGATCAAATACAAAACAAACAAACCAGTGCAATAATCACCGAGGAGCAACAAGTCGATTTGGACGACACTATCCCACAAGCTCAATGAATAAATTGAATTAATTGCATTTTATATTTCACAAACTCTTTTATGCTTTAAATAACATACTTTTATTATATTATCAATATTTATTATTCTGCTTTTATTTTTGATATTCTGTTGATGTAGTATAGATAAGAAAATATTAAATTTAATTTGATTTCTTTTGTTTTATTCAAGAATTTTTACCGGAAATTTACTTTTATTATATAATTTGTATATTTCTGATATTTATTATTTTATTTGGCATTTAATATTCGAATCTTAAGTTGCATTAGTAAGCCAAAGCATTACACAACTTTTAAACTTTAGCAGTCAAATTGATAATTATATTTATATTATTCATTGATTCATATCTATCATTTATTGTTTTGAAATTTTTATTTTATTTCCAGTCTTATTTAATCTCTCGCTTTTTCTTTTGCAGAATTTATAATATTATAAACTTTTCATAAGTTAAAGGTGCTATATATAGTTTAATATTAAGGCCTTTTTAATCCTACTAATTGATATCATGGACAATAGAACTATAATGCTGCTGAGCTTTGTAAATTTATTTGTATTTTTTACCAGACATAATGTACAGGTATATTCACTTTCTTAGTTTTTCTATAATCTAAGTTTCCTTGAAGTCTTATATTATCCTTTTTTGTGTACTCTTAAACTATCTTTATCTGCAAATCTCTTTTGGCATTGTGGGAACTTAGTACTTTAACATTTTTTTAATTTTTCAAATTCTAAGTGAGATTAATCAATAAAATCCTCATTGTTTTTATTAGTTTCCACTTTATTACTTTATTTCTTTATTTATTTGATTATACTTTTTGTTAGTGGATTATTTGAATTTATTATTTCTTTTGCATTAAAACTAAAATTTAGATAAAGTTTGAGACTATTAGACAATTTGCTCTGTATATTTAGGAGCTTGCTTTAAATAAATAAATTTTCTAATACTTCGTTATAATTGACTTTTAAATTATCTAATTCTATTCTAATATAAGGTGAGGTAAAATAATCTTGCTTTTTTATTATTAAGCATGAATTTTTGAAATTAAATTTTAATTCAAAGTTAAATTAAAACAGAAAATATTTACTTATAATTGAATTAAAAATGGATCACAGTGCAATGTTATCTTTACTCTCAATGCTGTAAGGTGTTCTCTTATTCTTCTATATAATTGTAAAATTATCATTAATATGATTTTTCCTGATAAATTTATAGCTAATTTACCTATATTTATGCACCTTATAGAAAATATTCTCTGAATTTTGTGCAAACTACTAAAACTAACTAATCCATTAAAAATGAGAGAGAGATTTTTAAAATTGCACTTACTGCTGAATAAAATAAGTGTAAAGTATTATCTATGATAATGACATACAAAAGTTTTTGTTCGCTAAACTGGAACAATTTAGGAAAACGCAATTATTTAAGTTTTATCCAAAATAAAATGAATGACAGTTAGTAATTCACAATATAAATTTCCAACTTTTCTCCTTTTTATTTAAGGATTTTCACAGATTATACTAATATAATTTAGTAATCTCTTTTTTATTGCAGTTTTTATTTATTTCTGATTTATTATTTCCTAATATTTTGTATTTTATCAATAGTATTATTACATTTGTTAAAGTAAAAAAATAATTAAAAGTTATCAATATTTGTTTAATAAGTAACTTTATTATATTAATTTAAAACTTTAAAAATTAATGAATCTAATGTTTCTTATTAATCTATAATTAGATTTATTTAATATAGTATTATGAAGTCCTTTTTATTTAATAAAATAAATTAAAAATGGAATAACTTTTTATAGCTACTGAATTACTGATTAGAAAATTATTTTAAAACTAAAAAATACAATATAATTTTAGACGAAGTTACTTTGTATAGAAACAAATATAAAATTAAAAATAGAAACTCCTTTTGCTATAGAAGGTTAAACTTTTTTAATATTTAAAATGCAATCATAGATTGGTACAAAGCGTCGTTTAGGTGAAATTGTCATTAAACTTACACCTAATGTATTTAAAAGCATATTTTGGTGGAAGATAGAGTTGGATCATTACTTAGTTTACTAGTGTAATAATTTATAAAAAATTAAATTTTTAAATGGTTTATTTTTGCCATCACTTAAAAACACAATAGTTGATTTTTGACAGAAATCATTTATCGAACAAAAAAAGAGATTAAAATTAAAGTCATTAAGTAAATAAATGTACCATTTTATCCTCAATTATCAATTAAAAATTTAATGGAACATTATATGCTCGATTAAGAAGTTATTCAATACTTTCAAAACGTAAATGAGAGAAAAAAAAGGCTAGGACCGAACGTAATGATACAAGATAGTCAAGAAACAAGGTTTGGAGAAAAACTAATTGCTTCGAAAATAGCACATTAATTGCAATTCCTAAGTGTGCAAAAATGTTAACAGAACATCCCTATGCTTAAAGTGAGCTCTAAATTATATATAAAAATTTCAGGTAAAAAAGAAGGTCTTTGTTTATGATGCAGGACAGGATTTTATTAACATTAAAATAGAATCGTAAAATTAGAGACAGAAGTGATTAATTTAAAAGAAAATATTTAGGAGGCTTAGCAAATGTAAATTTTTACTAGTAAATGCAAATTACTAAGAACATTAATTAAGAGATTATAAAATTACTTTTCGAGCTCTTTAAGCCAAACACCAAATTAAATGAGTTCTGTACCACTTAGAGTCTAAATACGAGCTTTCAATTTATTCAGTTAATATAATTAATAAGGTTGTTTAATCCTTTTCCTCCAATTTTTAACAACTTTATTGTCAAAGCTTCATATCACTTTGTTTATTATTACGTTGCTATTAATAGTTTTATTATTTACTAATTTAAATACTATTTCTTATCTAAATGCATTTTATATTATAAACCAATAGTTTTGTATTGGACTTGACATTGTCCTATATGGAACATTGTAGAAATTAAGTTTCCTAGTTCATCGCGAATTTCTTAATAATTTTTGAATGATGCGTCCTTAAATTGTCAATAAAAAGTGCAACTTTTTAATTGTCTTAATATGCCAACAAAGTTGATATAAATAGCTTGAAGTCATTTTTAAAGACAGATTTTTTTCTAATTTCTAATATTTTAATCCAATCTTAACAGAGATTTCAGCTAGAATTGCAATAGTTTAAACTTAATATTTTTTATCCTCAATTTAAAATTATTAAAATTTCGATCTACATGATAAATTTAATGTAGTTTTGTTTGTTTTTATTGCTTGGTCAAAAAAAATATATCCTGATTCAGTAAGGTGAATTATTTATTAAAACAATTACGACTGTCGAAAAAAATCCATTATATTCTTTAATGTTTTGAATCTTGGTTTAATATAAATATTCTTATATTTTATATCATTGTAATGATAAAATTATCTAATTGTATAAGCTGATAATGTGAAGTTAGGAAATCTTCTATGGAACATTACACATCTTTATTATAAGGAAGGAGATGACCATTATAGAAGTGTTTCTAAATTAATTAAAATGGAAATTTATTATTAATAAAATTTCTTCTTTCTTTAATTAAAATTTGAAAATTCCCATAAAGTTCCTAGCTTGGAATTATTTAATGAACTTTTTAATAAAGTGAAGTAAAATATAAGATCAGAAAGATATTACTTTAGAGTTCTGATTGGTGTTTTTAAGTTGTAATCTACAGTAAAAGTTCCGTATTTAGTAAACTTAATTTTACTATAATAAAAATTGAACTGCTTACACAATTTTGTTTTATTAATAATTAATTTGAATTAAATTATGAGATGGAAAGAAATATAAGTAGAGCGAATGAAATCGCAATATTTTTTTTTGTGAGCTGCTTCGCCCAAATTTATTATTAAAAAACTTGACTGGGTAGACCCATATAAATGAAAATATTTTGAAAATTTTTACGAATTAATTATAGAGATACAAAATTTGACGAGCGCTTTGTAAGAAAATGCCCCATTCTAAAACTTTTTTCATTATTATTACAATTAATTTAGCTCTGCAAACTCTCAGACCTAATATTAAAACTTGAACTGCCACCAATGTTGACCTTATTAATTCTCTTATTTAACGCGATTCTTTATTTGAAGCAGCAAGGGACCCCTTTACACTAAAGAATAAAGTGGCAGGCATACTTCAGTCATTGATATTCTTGGAGCGCCTTATTCTTGTTGATTTTCTCAAAAGTTTTTATTCAATTTTGAAATCAGCAGGTATAGCACAAGCATAAGAAAGCAAATTTAACTGCAGTAAGATATTTCTAAAACATCCTTTGGTTCCTCCTGAACCCGAATCCTAAAGTGAATTTCAAGCTCATTCTTAATACCAGGTTCTTATCGTTTTTGCCAATATCCCTTTTGGATAATCAATATAACATATTATGAGTGCTAACCAAGCATTAATGAAAATTTTCTCCTCAGGATCTACTTATTTTCCATCTTCATGATTACGTATTTTTGCAAGCGATCTTTATTGTTCCATATCCATTATTTGATTATTCAACTCAGTTCTATCACCTTGCTCATACTCTGAATTAACTGTTTAGGAATTTCTGTTCCTAGAAATACACTGCTATCTGTTATATAATAAAGTAACTATCAATTCATCTTAAAAATTATTTTAAAGTTATTCTATTGCTTGGAGTAGAAATATATTTTATAAATTTAACTTTTTAATTAGACTAATTATTAATTATGAACAAAATGATTTAAATGAATGATTACTATTTGATTAACTTAATGAAATTACATTAATAAATAATTAGAAAAATATGTTCTTTAGAGATTTGTTATGAGTTTGATACAAGGAATAGCTGCATACCTTAAAAAATTGTATTTAAAATTGTTTCTTTGAATACGAGGAGGGAAATTATTCCATTTATCAATATGCTTCTGCTACTACTTTTTGCAAATAATAGAAATTTAATGTTTTATAAAGAAAATTCGTCACCAAGTAATTAAAAAAATCTATGTTCTTCTTTTCTTTACTTTTATCTTGAGGTTTTATATCTTTTTAAAATAATTTTTTTATTTATTTCTAAATATACTATAATTATATCCGATAATAAAATAACAAATTAGATTTTATTTTTCTTTTTTATTTGAGTTTCATTAGTTATATACTAAATTGACAGTATGATTATTTTTAATTTTTGAAAATTAGGTAGAAGGTAAAATAATTATAAATTAAAGAATATTTGATAAAAAGACATTTCATTATTAGCAGTCTTTGGTTTCAGAATCTGTTTATGTATGTTTTTTTTATATTGAAATTCCTTTAGCTTTTTGTTTCCATAAGATTGATGGACAGTCATTCTCGAACTTAAGGAGTATGTAGTTACTTTTACCGAGGAAACTATCATATGTCGAATGGTGACTTTATTCAGGTTATTGTTTGAGTGCCCTCAATTTAGGTAGTTAAATTTGGGAGCTGGAAAGAATTTTAGAGTACTCAATAACGCATTTGCTTAACTGAATAAAGTCAATGGTTATTCCATTATAATTTCTCGATCAATGAAACTAGTTAGCCCTAGTAGAACCTGTTCTACTGGACAGCGAACATGAGTTTAGGTTTAATGATCTTGATGAAATCCTCTTGAGCAAAATTATTGAAAATTTAGTGATTAGCATATTAATGTTGTTATATTATCTAATTTTTAATTTTTAAATGTAATTATTTAATTTTTTTAGTTTGGTTTATTTTATGTCAAGTAATCAAGAATTACATCGCAATTTTTAAATTGCCTTACATTTTTATATTTTCTTTCTTATTTATATTTTACCTTTATTTATTAAGTAAGCTAAAATAATATATAATAATTTATAATTTATGATTCATAAATTAACCATATTTACGAATAAACTTTATAGCATTTAAACAAAAACTAAGAAAATATGATTAGGGGTTGTATTTTAATTTAAAATTTTGATTTATCGCTTTAAAAATTAAATTTATATTTATTGATTAATCATTCATAAAATAAAATAATACATAATGTTATAGTTTAAACACATATATTAAAATTTAAAATGTAAATAGTTTTTAAAAAATGAAGTTTCACATATTCATTTTGGTAATTTATGTAGATTTATTAGACATTTTAAAATAAATTCTCCGACATTATCCGTAATTATCATCCATTGTAATAATGATGTTAGAAATAAATACAGAGCTTTACTTTTTTCTTCTTCAATAATCTAAAATTACTAATGGAATAAATGAAGAATTTTCAATCAACTTATATATTATTACATGTTATTGTATAAAACTAAAAAGTCTCATATTTGATTTTGCAATACTTACTAATTCTAAGAGTGCCCTCTCCGTCACAGAAACAAACTGGAATCCAATAACAATCTTGTGTACTAAATCTTTGCCAACTCGCCCGCTCCATTAGATATCCATTCTCATTCTTCACATCTTAAACAGCTGCCAGTTGATAACTAGTCAGTAGCTTATTCTTTTACTTCTTCAATGACAGCATATGCTTACTTACATTCTTTTGAAACTTAAGCTGTGTTTTTGTAGCATTAATATTAATTTAATTGACGAATTTAATTTAGTATGTTTTTCATTATGAATTGAAAGAACATAATAATATAAGCTAAAGAAGCATAGATTTGAGAAATGGTATTAGCAATCATATTAGCGGAAAAATTGATTTTTGGTGAATAACCAAGTACACTACTCGATTTAACAGGCGTTATCTCAAGACAGTAGAATGTCCGACTCAAATATATGTCCAAAAAGATAAAATAATTGACTGCATAATCAATTCGTAAAATACCTTAGAATTTCACTTTGTGCATTCAGTCAAAATAGTAAAAAAATAGTCAATTTAAAAATTCTTAAAATACAAAAATAATATAAATAAATCACATTCAAAACATTATTATAATTATTTTTAATAAATTTGTTTGATTTATATATTATTATATTTAAAATGGGCGCAAGTGATAAATATTATATTTTTACTACTTGCGCCCATTTTTTATTATATTTAAAATTTTTAATTATTATTTTAATTGTTTTATTTCAAATTTATTTTTATTTATCAACTTACTTTATTACTAATATGAAATGAAGTTTATTCACTGTTTTATAAATTAGTGAAATATTAAATTTTATACATTGAAAATTTTTAATTTTAAAGATTTGTTGCTTTTTTTAGTAAATTATTTGATAATTATTTATGTTTTTACTTATGAATAAATTAAACTTAATATAGGTTAAAAACAAACTTCATTTCTATAATTCAAAATATATAAACATATTTGAAAATATATATAAAAAAATTTAATATAAAAAACAGGCTGCATTAGCAAAAATAAATAAGTTTTAATAATTAAATTCCCAATAATATATAATTTTATTGTTTATACTGTAGATTTCTAATTAATATTTAAAAAAATGTCTTAAGTATATATATTATAAATTTCTTTATATTTAAGGATTTGTATATTCACGATTTTTTACTATTTTGACTGATTCTTTGAAATATATAATACCTATTGCATACAATGCTTTGTTTTATAGAACGAAGAGGAACTCCTGCCCGAACTACCCCATTTCTATAGTCCCACAGTTAGCACTCAGATGTTTACCAACGACTCATTGAGGAGGACTTTTACCCTATAGTTGCTACTCTTTCATTGAATCGCTGAGTCTTTTCATCAAAATCTTAATGTAGGGTGCATGGTATAATAGCATTCGGACTAATGGAAATTAATTTAGTTAAAAAGATCAAACTATTGAGGTGGTAGAGGATTCAGTTGAAATCTTAAAATAAAAATTGACTATGAAAAAAGATTTCAGAAAATGAATAGTAATATAACGCTAAAATAAATACAATATATTAATGATATTATTCATATATTGTTTGATTTTTTATTATTTTACTATTTTGAAAAGAGCTACTTTGTGCAAATCCTAATGTTATTATTAAAATTATTTAAATATCTAAGTAAAATAATATTTTTTTAAAATGAGATAATCTTTCAATTAAACTATATCTAACTTATTCGTACTAGTAAGATTCGTATTAATTTCTTTATTTCTCAATTAGAAACAATATTTTAAAACATATAATTTTGCATATTTTAATCTTTAAAATAAATACATGAACAATTCTAATAAATAATTGATAGGCAACAATTTTGAAGATGCTAATTTCTTTGTTAATATTTCTACTTAATTTATGTCAATTTATTAATATGATCACTGGTACAAAGTAAAATAAATAATTATATAAATAGAATAAATTCAATGTATTTATTAAAATAATTGTAAAATATAATAAAAAAATGAATTTATATAATTTAGTTACTTGGAAGTACACAAATTATTCAGAATTTTGACTAACTCTTTCGTAGATCAAAAACAATTATCACTATTTTCTTAGTGAAAAGGAAATTTTATAAACCAAATTTGATCAACAGAAAAACTGCTTGGACGTGCAAACTAAAGTAAGCAGTGAGCGAACCTTAACCTTATCCTCAATAATGTAAGCCTAATGCACTTACCAAACATGTTGTAGACAAACTCCTACTTTGTGAGTGCAATCTTGACATGTATATAATATGATAAAGATTGTTGCCTCAATCATAATTATGTTGTGAAAAAAGGGGACCGGCTCATGGTGTCAGCATTACCATAACTCTAACACCTCACTTATAAGATATATTGTGTTTCATAACATCTGTCAAACCACTATTTTAATAAGCTTTTGCGAACAGATCCGCACATCTGTCAAATGATAAATCCTTAGAACGAGTAATTCATTTAGATGAATATCAATTTTATAGAGGAAAACACTTATTTTATTATCTTGGTTTGTTTGATTTAGTTTTTAAATCATTTATTAAATAGGAACCCAGCTAAGGACTTTGGTCACTTCTTATAACATCACTGATTGTTTACCGTGATATTGATGATCAAGGCCCCCACTGCTCAGAGTCATTCTTGCGAAGTGTCTCCAACACAAACTCCAATTTTAGATTAACAAAAACTTTTTTAGGAATCCAGTGGTTATGGACGACTCGGGTTTTCATCATCTCAATGATGATATCAATAAAGTGCTCGCCATAAGGCAGGTTAATATTAGCCACCTCGTCTATACTTGTTGTTTAGGAATGATAAAAGTCATCGACATGCATCCCTGATAGCAGCACGGAAGGAGACAGATACACATGGAGAGGTCGAAGGCTTGAAGTCTTCTATTATTACCGATAAGACTAGGTCACAGAGGGACTGTGTGCTACTTGTTAGGTATAAGGTTAAAGTTAGATTAGTATTATTACTATAAATTAAATTACTAATAAATAAAATATAGTAACTTGTTAAATCTCTAATATAGGCCAGTCCTTTTTATAAATATTAAGACTTAATTATTAAAACATAATACTACTTAATTTCGATTATATTATTTAATTGACTCAAATTTAATATTATTTATATCAATCTCATATTCAAATTTATACTATACTATTATTATTTTAAAATAATTTCTATTCGTGAGTTTTTCAAATCTATCTTTTGGTTTGGATTTATGATATCATGAATACAACTGCATATATATTTTTTTACTCGAGAACAAAATCGTCACCACTTGTCATCTTGCTGTTGACTGTTGGGAATTAATAATTAGAAGATATTGAATTTATTTTTTTTAGAATTAAAAATTATGCAAAAATTATATAATTGTAGCCAAGATTAATTTAAAAAAATAATAAATTTGGTTATTTAACATAATCATTTCCAAATTAAAGTTGAAGCTGTACATAAATCTAAAATTTGAAGGATTCAGTTACAAAGAAAGGATAATAAAAGCAACTAAAATATAAAAGATAGCGTCAAGTGCAGTGATGATGATAATGAATGATCTCTTAAGTATATTCAACTTTTACTGTAACTAATTATTAAATCTTAAATAAATAAATTCACTTTATTAAATAAATTAATTGATAATATGGAATCTATTATTTATATCAATTATTCCTTTTAAAATTCAAATATTAAATGATTAATTCTAGAATAACTTGATTATTAAAATGGCTAAACAACTATTTAAGCCACATCTTTTATAATTTCTTTTGTATAAAAGCTACAAAGTTTTCCCTATTAATTTTTCAAAGTGCAGAAATTTGTATGAAATAAATTTTGAATTTACCATAGTAATTATAAAATATAAGAGCCTCTTAAAATTAATCAATAAAATATACAATTATCTTTAATATAATAAACAAATTATATCAGTTTCTCTCAATACTTACTGTAAATATTTTTGAAATTGTCAATAAGTGCTTGTTAAAAAACACTTATTTGAATTTAAATATGTTTTATAGCTAAACAGTTCTTACATTGACGAGAAGCAATAACTGATTGTTAATTGTTAGAATAACTAATAATTTCTGGTTTGTCGAATCTTTTCTTATTATTTAATATGTTGTAAGTAAGAGTTTAGTCACCAGGAAGTATTCAGGATTAAATTATTATTTATTTTATGTAAAAAAACATATTATGTTAAAATACATTTGAATTGGGAAAATGTGAAATAAATATATAAAATTAATCGTATTAAATATTAGCTGTACTAAGTTGGCCAGCTTTTAAATCTAAAATTTTAAATCAGTTATTAATAATGACCAAATCGTTCAATTATGAACAGTTTTGGGCGATTAGTTTTTCCTAAAGAATAATGTTCAGAATGAGATTAGAATTAATTTGAGAGATGTAATTAATTTTATATCACTTAAAAAATGAATATTAAAATTAGTTGAGAACATTTAGTAAAAAAAACATATCCCTCCTCAGATTATTAATAATAAAGTTAGCCTAAAAATGGAGTAAATGATTCAGCAATTAGGTGAGAGACCCAATGAACGGCATTACTTTGTTCTTGAAATCGATACAGACTAGGCAAAGGACACTCATACATAAGTAGGAGAAGCGATATTCAAAGCTACAAAATTTTTATATTTATAGCCATGCTCTTAAAATTTAAACAACTGCCGAAAACTAGACATAGCAATATTTCACATTTAATTAAAAGCAGGATGGTCTTGGCCTTAATAAGAACAACTTAGCAAGTCGGAAAACCTCGGTCATTAGAAACTTACGAGCTTTAAGTTTTCTTACTCAGTTATCGGCAAAGAACAAATCAGACAGCTATTTGCAATAAAGATGAACTTACTCTTCAATGCGGAGACGTTGAGCATATCTGGGCATTTATTGATTTCTCAAAATTACAGGCATAAAATCAGGGGAGTAGGTAATATCAGCTAGAACTTCCTCGAAAACATAAGACATTATCTCTGGTACATTTAAGGAGCTTTACAGGACTCAGCAAAAAGCTCAGTTGCAGATATGTACCAGAAGTATTAAGACGATTCTGAAATATGCGAAAAGATTATTAGAAACCATAAGACCCTCGTCACTTATCATTCTTTTGAACTGTATATAATTTCCAGACCAACTCCAAAATAAACCAAGCTCTAATCACTAGTTGGCTTTCTCCAACGAGAAGATACACAATAACCAATTTTACAAAAACTAGATAAAAGCATCCTGCAAGAAATGCAGTACTACGACATCGTGAAGAAGATTTACCGAGTAATCTTCCGAAAATGCCAAGATAAAATTAATGTGGTGTCGCTCTATGGACATCCAAACACGGGAAAGACAACGATTGCGAAGTACCTTAGAAAGATCTTTATCACCGAGGACTTTAGGATACTTAATCGCAACTTTTTCGTGGACCCTTGCCAATCAATATCAGAACCGTAGATCGTGATAGTGGATGAAATCAATAGAGACATATTTTACGACACAGAAAAGATGGACGACTTAAAAAGATTCTGTGAAGGTGAGGGGTATCTAGTAAATCTCAAGTACAAGAGCCCCATAGTAATATTTGAAAAGGGCCAAGTGATAGCTAAATCTAATCAGCTCCCGTTAGACAGAATGAATGAACTTGATCAATAGTCGTTTGAGGCAAGGATGATGAAAACAGAGTTCACGGGCTCAATGCAGAGACATCATAAGAACTTCACTTTCAATGAGATCGAGATTGTCATCTACTTTCAATAACGACAAATCGAGGACGGAGACTCAGACTTACAAGTGGACGAGCCAACCTTCGCAGAAAACACCTATGTGGAGGAGGAGACTGCCAAGCCTAAGTGAAATGGATGATTAAATCGCTCTCTGACATTTCACAATCGTATATAATTTATATTAACTTAATTTTAATTACATCTCTCAATAATTCTAATCTCATTCTGAACATTATTCTTTAGGAAAAACTAATCGCCCAAAACTGTTCATAATTGAACGATTTGGTCATTATTAATAACTGATTTAAAATTTTAGATTTAAAAGCTGGCCAACTTAGTACAGCTAATATTTAATACGATTAATTTTATATATTTATTTCACATTTTCCCAATTCAAATGTATTTTAACAATATAAGTTAAATATGGGCCTAATTATCAATAAACTTTGAATTAATAAAAATGACACTAATTTAAGTTTTTGCTTGACTATGACAATCCTTTAAATTTTAATTCATTAATTTTACTTTATACTATTATATTAATACTTTGTTAAAGTATCTATTTATTTTTTCTAATAATTTATAATCAATACTTATTAAACTATAATCCATAATCAAGTGTACAATCGTAATGCGCTACAATAACATAAATTTTTACCGCTTGTTCGAACACAAGTTCCATTCTATGCTATATAACAATACTTAACAAATTGATTAACTCTTGACTATTTAAATCAGCAACATGGTTATACTTCTTCTTATTTTTTAATACATTTTGTTTTAAGTCTTTTACCACTCATTACTGATTGTTTAATTTCATTTTCTATTAATAAATTTATATTGGTTATATTTTTAAACTTATAGACATTATTTGAACGTATATTTATATGCATCTTTTACTAAATTCTATGTTATTTATTTACTATAATTTTTTATGTCAGTTAGAGTCACAATTGTTTTTTAACTTTTTTTAATTTGAGACAAATCTTTTATAAAAACATTATGACTGAATTTTTTTCAAAGTAACATCTAAATTAAATGGATTTAGTAGTGAAATTTTTTATATCTTCTTTGTAATTAATTATCTTCTTATAAAATTAATTGTTGCTTCTACATTTGGAAATATATAACAACATAATAAAATCTTCAAGATTTGCTATTTATTTTAATTCAATTGTTTAAAAATTTTAATGTATTTTGCTTATTTAGTTCCATGAATAACTTAGACATAGATAAAGTTGCAATCATTTTATTATTATAGTTTCTAATTTTTGATGTTCATTTAATTAAAATAAAATTGCTTAATCTATCCATTATAATATATTATAATATATTTCATAATTAAGTCTAATAAAATTAGATACACATAGTTTGAATAACTTTTTTTGGAAAGTAAAATTTAATTACTGCAAACAGTCTCAAAATAATCTTGGTTATTGCAATGTATAATTCCTACAATTCCTTTGGCGTCTTCTGTATAATTACTCTTCACCATGCAAGCCACCTACTTCTTTGTGAAGCTTTCTTATATCATTAGAACACTTTGACATTTTTATTTGGGATAATTATGATAAATAAATGCAAAACTTTATTTAAAATTGAAATTTATAATTTAAATAAAAACTAAACAAGGTGGAAATCAAGCATCTGCTTACTAAATAAATCAATAAGACACAAAAAACATTTCTTAATTTTTTTAAGCAAAAGTTATTCACCAGTGTGATGATGATTAATGATTTAAAATCAAATAAATTTAACATATCACCTTTAATACTAAAATCAAACCATCATTTTAGTCGTGACGTAGACGTATCTGAGTAAGTTGACGTGTCAAACTTCCGTGACGTGGCAGTCGTAAAGTAGAAAACTCCGAAAAAACCAATCTCGCTATCACCTAGTCTTCTCCCAGAATCAAGATGTCACACAACAGAGCTTGTGAGATCCAATTCGGTAATAGAAGGTGCAAAAAAACGCTTACCGGTCCCACCGCTGCTCGGATGTAACAGTCGATAAATTTAAAAAACTAGAGTTCAGCAATGCAAATTCAAGAACTTTTAAGTTGAATAGAATATTGCAGGAGGTTAAAATGCATAAAAAAATGCCGTTCTAAAATTTTATTTCAGTTATTAGTTAAAACTAATACTTTTAAGTCTTATTATTTATATTTTAATATTAATTTTTTCCTATTATTTTTAATAAATGCATGTGACGCGTGTGACAATATGTTGAACTTGTCCTCAAGCATTTCATAATTGAAGCTTAGGAAACTTTACTCGATAAAGAGCTAGATTTCTAGAATTTCTTTTCAAACTAATTTCTTAAAAGTTTCACTCTCCTTTATTGGCATTAGAAATTTCAGAGATTCCCCTTTATTTATCAACCACTCCTTAAATTGAATCAACCTTGGTTTTGTGTTGCAGAGAAATATTCTGGAAATTACTGCACTAATAATCTATATCTTTCCTCCTCAGTCTCATTTAATAATATATTAGTAATCTTGTTGAGCTGAATGATTGATACTAACCTAACTTAGATTGTGTATTTTAAACTGGAGAAGTTTAGTTCCATTCGACAGAGCATCAAAAGCTGCGGTGACTTATCATCTACTAAACAGACAAATAATCTTAATGAAAAGATGTTTACAATCCAGAAGATGATGCTCACTTATTGCACTTGCAAGTACTATAGAATATTAGCATTATTCTTAATTGCAGTGGAATAACTCTCACCATCCAAGATTATATAATTCTATTTGGACAGGTGATTTAGAATGAAAATAAGTAGACTAAATCTGATTTCAATATTAATTTCTATTAATTTAAAAGAAATTCTCTTTAAGGAATATTTCAAGTCTTAGATATTGATATGATTTTTAGAAATTTCTCAAGGCTCCTCAGAATACATTAGTAGATTCTTGAACTTTCTGACTGTAAACTGTCATCAATAAATAAATGAAACATATAATCTTAGAGGATCTTAAATATTTATTGTTTTTTGGAATGTTAATAATAATATTAATGTCGCAATTTTAGTATCAAACTTTATTATTCTAATAGCTGAGAGACATTAATCAAGTTTTGTTCGTCATCGTTTGATCTTCATGTGTTTCATATATGAATGATTTGCTGCTTTCCTGATTTTAATACGTTAAAAAGTCCCGCACCACTACTCTTGCTTCTATTTCTTCTCAGACTTTATTGGAATAAATTGTCGTATTTCTTCATCCAAAATAGATTCAATAATTTCTCTGAATATCTTTGATTCGGACTAATAATATATAGTAGTAATTTTGATAATCTTATTGTAAAAATAATTGAAGGCTGTGGAAAATGTGCTGAAAATTAGGATGCAAAGAAAAAAGCAGGTCGAGATGTAAGTTGCAAAGAGGAGCACTATTAGCTCCTTCAAGATGACATCTTATTATCTTCCAAAATCATTGACTGAGTAGGAGTGGTAGAATAAATATTGAATATTTTGGAGTTAATAATATTGTTAATTTATCAAAAGTTTTCTTTTATTAGGTTGTTTTATTAGATGAAGTAGTGGTAATTTTTTTAATAATTAGTAAATATCAGAATTAATTTTAACGATCACCTTATTAAGCAGTTACTAATCATTTTTACTAATATCATTAAACTCGCATATTCTTTTTTATATTTAATAAACAAACAATAATTTTTTCAAGATTTTTTATTATATTTTTTATTTTATAAATAAGTTTTTTTGGTTATCTCAAGTATATATTCCTTTGATTATTTTCCTGTTTCCACTTGTATTATCGACATCATAATATCATCATTTTACTTTAAATATTTATGGTTATAATTGTTTTGAATTCTATAAAACAATTTTGATTAATTTTAATTATTTTCTTATTTTTTATTTTAATGCTGTAAATTCAAATAAAAAAAAAGTAAAAAATAGTGTAAATAATAAAGAATCTTCATGCAAAAACTATTAATAAATAAGATAATAATTTGAAAATAATAAGCTTTTTATAAATAACGTATCACACAAATATAATCACTTTTAATAATTTAATAGTTTTACAATTGTCAGTCTTGTCAGTTATCTTGATTCCTACATTATTCTCTGATCATGGACTCTAACTTAAGCAAGTGCTTGCAATCTCTTCTATAAATTTGTTAATAATTATTCCATCTAAATAGTTCTCTAGGAAAGGAAGACAGCAAAGCATTTTTACGTAATGCAGGTGTTCATTTTCTATCGATTTTAAATGTTATTTTTTTATACTCTCAAGTATTTAAGATAAAATGCCTGATACTTTAGAGAAATGCAAGGGAATCCTGAACTAGTGATATAATTACATAGAAGATTTTATCTATGTTCCTCAATCTTTATTTGGTCCCTATGTTTGAGCTAGAACATCTTGATTTAGCTCCTAATGATTATATGCTGCATCTAGCCTTATGAACTGGCCTCAGTTGCTTTTTTTCATGGTACTCAAAGAAGAATCTAATGGTTTCCATATGTCATAGTTTTTTTTTCGCAAATAGTTTTGCAAATGAATTGATAGAAAATTCTTTGAATGGGAAATTAACAGGACTATCACTTCACAATTCTCAATTAAAAAATGAAGGTTGATGGAATATTCGATTAAAACATTAGTCTTTTGAAGCAAGATAAGCGAGAATCTTTATTTCAAATCTTGCCCATTGAGATTTTCTAAGCCTTAACGCACAGTTCTGATTTCTACGATTTAAACCAAATGAAGATATTTACTGCTGCAATATGCGATTTCTTTAAAGAATAGGCTATCTTTCTCTAACCCTACAAAGAAATTCCCCAAAACCCATAAAGCTCAATGCCTTTGAAAAAGAAAATTTGATTGTAAAAGTGTTTAACGTAAAGGTGTATTAAGGTTGTGTTAGTTAGTTCTATTTTATGTTTTATGTATTATTGGAAATAAACGTACGTACGTGTAAATTCAGATAGTTTTGTTTAAAGTTCTATTCATTATTATTAGGTTTAAGCTTAAGTTTAAGTACTGGGGGGTAGTGGTACTATTTCAACTAAATCAATATTTATGGCTTTCATACTGAGGCCATACCTGCCGAAGTAGGCAAGTTTATTATAAGCAAATCTAATGGTATAGTTATCTTTAGCATTTGCAAATTGCTCTTTGGTTAACTTTGTTCCTTTCATGTCATCCATGTGGAAAAATACATCCTTGTTATCTGCGTCTCCAACCAGGAAGCCGTAATGATCACCTTCATAGAAAAAATTGAGAGTTCCGGTTACTTTCATTTCATCTGGATTTACAGTTTGCTGATGAGATTAAACAGTGGAGGCTGCTCCAAGAGCTTGAATGTCATCTATTCTTACGAAAGAGCTTGCCGATCTCTCAGAAACCTGCATACCAGAAAATTGTCTCAAATTAGGGGTATATGCTTGATTCTGAATTAAAGAAGATTGCTAGTGCTGTAAGTGTCCAAAGTCCAAAGACTAAGGGCTAATAATTTGATGAAATAATCTATTAAAAAGCAATAACTTTACAATTTAATAGCTCACAAGTCTTCTTGGATCTTGCATTTACATTTGAGGTTACATTACATTTCCCAGATCAACTTAAGTCCTGTTGTACATCATAGGTCTAACCTACTATTGCATATTGTTAAGAGGCATCTGCTGCATTTGTTGTTGCTACTATACTGACATACTAGATTACGTGGTGGAGAAGTTTTTCTTTGGGACAAATGGTTGACTAGTTGGGTTTAAAATAGGCTTGTCTGATCCGCGATCTTCTTGCTCCTCTTAAATGCTTATCAATGGGGCGTTACTCATGTATTTATTGATGTAAAATTTAGTACACTAATATCCCCCACTCATATTATTATAATTAGTTTACTGATCACTTACTAATGGCTGCTAATATTAAGCCAGATAGTTCTGAGGAGGTAGTATAGTAGCACTCATTGCATGACCTTAATTAGGGTATATCATTCTATTGTTCATTTGTTGCTATTATTTCTACATTTGCTGTTGTTGCTAATTCTGAACTGCTGCAAGGTTCATATGATTGTTCACGATACCATTTTCTGATTAATTTTTCTTCATTTGGGCTATTGATATTTGCTGAGGGTAACCTTACATCTACTGTTGTTGTTACTAGTTTTACATCATTACTTGACCGTGTGGAAGTTGTTGCTATTGCTGCATTTGATGTTAAAGTGGAGGCTGTTGTTACTGCTACTGTTGTTGTGGGTACTATTATTACTGTTGTTGCTATTATCGAAATAGAAAGCATTTCATTTAATACATATAATGTCTTTATCTTAAAATAAATATAAAAGATGAAATTAGAAAATTTTAGAAAATTTATGAAAAAGTTTAACATATCATTACTTTAAAAGTATTTTAAAATTATTCATATATATATATATTTAGAGATATTAAATTTAAGAGAAAAACAAATTTCTCATCAAATTTTGTTTTAATGATTATTATGTGTCATTTTTATTATGTAGTGCCCTAATTCATTGATATATTGATTTAAATCTCTTAAATAAATAAGTAATACTAGTTTGATTGTCTCACCATTCTATTCTAATCCATGAGTTAAAACCTAATAGCCTCAATGTTATTCGAGATTTCCTGATTTTAACCAGTATTAGAATTAGGGGTAGTATTTGTAATATCTTGCTATCCACTAGAGTAATTCGTAGTAGCTATAGAATTAGAAGTCATAGGGGAGATATTTTAACTTCCAATCAGACTGTTACCCTTCTGATTGCTTCCATTTTTCTCAGAGTTTTATGTGAGTCCACCCATGACTAAATTGACTCTTGGTCCTGCGTGTAAGTTGTCCAAGCTCAGATTCTCATTAGGTCTCTACTAAAATAACTTCATAAATTGATGTTTTGTAAACGCCTCACAGTCGACTAGGGGTAAAACTTATCTGGAACTTTTTAGCAAGAAGCCCAAAGTGTGCTTTGCTTTCATATTGGGATATTCCCCAGATGAACCTGGAGAGAGAAGCCCAGGGGATGTTTTAAAGTTATCTTCAGATTTGTGGTTGAGATTTGTTAATGTTTATTCATCTAAGCTATTATCAATTAATTGAGGGCTTCCACCAAGGTTTGATTTTCTGTCGGGGGAACTGTATTCCCACTAAGCTAACTCATTTCTCTCGTTGAAATAAATGATAGTGAAGTTGTAATTTAGGGCTACAGCGCAGAAAGCTAACAGGATTGTCTGATCGTTCGATGGATCCTCAAGACTATCTAAAAATTCCTTAGCATCAATATAAGAAATTAAATTAATTTAGAATTTTTCGTTTGAGATAAAACATTTGTTTAAGAAAATTAATAACATATCATCAAGCGAGTTTATAGTTTCTCTCGGGTGGCAGATGTCACCCATTACTGTTTAAACAGTGCGTAAGTTGTTATTTAAGAAACTGATCAGTTCATGTCTTACATCAAGGTATCTGCTGTCATCAAAGTAAAGCGATTGTGAAACTGCAGAGTATAGCAACATTTTTATTTAATAAATTGTTGAATTTAAAAATGTAATTTGACTTACTGAATATTTTTCAAAAAGAATCCAACAAAACTTTTAATGTGGTTTTTTATATTATACTTAAAAAGACATATAAAAACAAATTGTATTAGATACTTGATTAATCATTAGTTTAGAAATTATATTAAATTTAATAGCAACAGACTTGGATGAGTAGTCTGTCCATTTTATGATTTATGCAAAAGTGCATTAAAATGATTATCAACATGTAGAGCAAGGCCTTTTTATTTTAGGTAAGAAGCAATTTTAGATTAAATTTAAGTATCCTGTAAATCCAAATAAGTTGCCCCACTCAACATTTCATTCATTGAGAATAAGTTTTATTTTAAATTCTGCATTTTTAGATGGTTCTTGTTTCTAGTATT